>WNWK01021402.1:0-34158 GCA_009830355.1 Cherax destructor
AAAAATTTTGGTTTTTTTTCTTTTTGGGCCCCCCCTTGGGGGGAAAGGGCCAATTTGTTGAAAAGAAAAGAAAAATATAGATTATTTTTAAAAAGGTTTTCATTTCAATACAAAATGCAGATACAGTATTTAGAGTTTCCAGTGTTATGGAGAAAATTGAGAGTATTCTGTTGATGCCCAAAATAGTTTCAAAATAGAAAATATAGTATCATCAAATTAGACATACCACATTTGCAGCTTTCATGGGGAAAATATATGACAATATAAACTCATTTTTTCACAAGGTATTGGAATAAATATAATATTCCATTGTTTCCACAGAACTGTCTTATAAACACAAATTTGAACATTCTTAAATCATCATAAAAAAAAGTATGCATACATCTAAGTTAGTAGAGGAGAAGCAAAAAATAAGTACACTCAGGTATGCATTGTACAAGCAAGATTATTAAACATAAACCCTGTATACAAGATAATTTCCACATATTATACTTCATTCACATTGCATATAAAATACATAATTACAGAAATATAAAAAGATTTTAAAACTATTTATTTGGCGATATATCTATTTTATTAATTAATAAAAAATATAAATTTTTTTTGGAAGAAAATGTTATGGAGAATGCATAATAAAACAGACTAAATATCCCCAAAAAATTTTTTTGATGAAGGTGAAACATTTGGCTTCTTTCATACAAAGCTACAACAAGTGGGGGTTATAACACAATGAGTTAAAAAAAAAAACTGAACCAATGAGTTTTTTTGGAAAAACAACTGGGTGTTCTTGGGGAAAAAATTCAGGTTGTCCATGAAAAAAAACAAGGTTGTCCATGAGAGAGCATTATATTTATGCCACTGAATACCCCCTCGATATCAAAAAATCTGTTTTTAAGCAAGTTCTAAAGTAAAAAGATGAAATTAAGGGAACAATATTCAGGCACATTCTGGTTTTTTTTAACATTAAGGGATTTATGAAAGGACACTGGTACATCACAAAAAAACTAGTTTGAAGACAGTATGTACAAAATAACAATCACACTTTTGGAACGGTCAACCCCAAAATGTATTCTTGGGTGTTGTCTCTTTCACCCCCCAAATTAGTTACAATGCTCTTTTGTTTTTTCCCCGATTTCACACTAAGAACAATGGTTTTTTTTCAAATGTAAATTGAATTGGGAAAGGAGATTTTTGAAAAAAATATATTAAAAATGACTATTTATTAATCTTTACATTTTTTTAAAAGATATTTGGGGATTTTTAAATCGAAATAATTTTTATCTTAAAAACAATTGTTTTACAATTTAAATACTGTATAAAAATATATACTGTACCGAAATAAGTAAAACACTGTGTGAACACAAACATTCCATCTTTTATATTACTTTATGAAAGAGTTTATGTTATGTTTTGAAAGTGTTATTTTAGATTTTAAATATTATTCTAAACCATAAAAAAAATTAACACAAGGACAAATGACTGCTTCATTCTGAAGAAAAATTTCAAGCTTTCCCCTAGAGTAACTAAAAAGCACTGCAAATCAGCTTTCAATGTATTTAACAGACTGAACGTGGCAATAACATACCAGCATTAACATAGTTATACAGAGCAGATCTGTGTGGGTTTTAGGGGATGGTACCATTAATATTTGTTTGGACTATAATTAGGGGGATCCAGAATTCAATGCTTGTAGCTTTTCGGGTACATGGCAGATTCTGAATTCACAGTCAAAAGAGCAAGAGTGAAATAGTGATACTTCATTACTTTATGGGCCAGTAATGGATTTGCAAAGGCCTCTTGTCATGATGGCATTTTAAATAATTTATGCCCCACAGTTACAACAATATGACTCAAGTATAATGGTAACATCTGACAGTTACTAAGGCCATACTAAACCATAATGTTAAAACCTTGGCAACAGTAAGTCAATTAAGTGTTCACAAAAACCCATATTGGTGAGTCCTGGTTATGATGGTAGTGATGGAGCCATCTGGTAGACACTGCCAGTTAAATAAAAAATTTTTGGGTTCACAGCAAAATCCCAAGTTTTTAAAAACTTCAGTAATTTTAAGGGCCCTACTGGGGTCCAAAAGGTAAGGTCCTGGGTAAATGCCATAAAATATTGGGGTTTTTGAAAAACTGGAAGAAAGAATGCTGTTAAATCAAATCATTTTAAATTATTTCACTTATGTTTCATTCAAAAATTTCATTTTTTTCAAAACGTATTTTCATACGACTTAAAAAAATTTATCAAGTCTAAAGAGAAATATAATAAAATTATCTTGGCGAGAATGCAACCCCCCCTTTCCCAAAAAAAGACCTATATAGTACATCTTACTAATACATAACCATGCAAATGGACAAAATACAAAAAGTTAGTGATACTTTCATGCAATCAATATGTAACAATAACTAAGCCATGTGTGAGGATTAAAACTACAAAAAATATACATAAAAACACAATTTCTGCAATATATACAGTTTCCTAAGAATAAAGTACAATCCTAGTAAAATACAATGAAGTGCAAATGGAGAAAAATTCAGCCTTTTCATTAAAAAATATTTAAATATGGGTATGGTACTTCTATTATATATACTGTATATAAAATGGAGAGCCTGGCCTCATCACCTGAGAACACACAACCACAGGATAATTTGTTAAACTCAGTGTAAGAACATGCTCTTATAAATGTTCATTCACTGCAGATGACAGTTCACCACTGTCATCTACATTACTTTCAAACTAGAAATTAGCAACTAAAAACTTTCCTGGTCATAACCTTATCAGCCAGTAATGGTTTTAATGTTCATGACGACAAAGCCTTCCTATTAAGGACTGCTAGCCATTGACTCAGCACAAACTTGTCAAAGAGTTTTAAGAATACTCTTGTATGTGTTATTAGCCTAAATTTAGTATTTCCAGGTAGTGCTTTAGGTGGAGTAAAATGCTCCCTGTTCCTATTACCACTTATTTTTCTCTTGAATCTTAGGTCAAAATCTTCTAGAAGGATAATACAGTATTTGGTTCAAGATTTTCTGATTTGCTCAGGAATTCCTTTGTAAGAACCACTTATTTGTGTGATAAATGGTTTTGAAACTAACAAGTTGAAGATTGAGAAACTTATGCAACATATGGGAATCTTTATTAAGAAATGTTTCTCCACACAGTGGCTTCATCAGTCCAATACAAAGTAGAAATGGGTAAGGAGAGGGAGGAGTTTGAGGTAATCAGTCCCCCAACCTGGAATCAATGTGTTCAGTCCATCAATCGTGTAGAAATTACCTAGGCCGGAGAAGTGGCTATCTGTAGTCAGGTGAGTCGAAGCAGGAGGGATCACAGTGTGGACGATTTCACTGTGATCCCGCCTCCTCCTGCTTCGACTCGCCTGACTACAGTACATATATATAGCCACTTCTCCGCCATATCTGTACTTCTACTTTGTATTGGACTGATGAAGCCACTGTGTGGCTAAATGTTTCTTAATAAAGATTCCCACATGTTGCATAAGTGTCTCAATCTTCACTTATTTGTGGTTACACATTTTACTTCGTAAATAAAAGTCCCAATTATAAGCAATACACTATGCTGTCTAACCCATGTAAACAGAGTTCTTGCCTTTCGAACAAGCTTTTGCCAATACACATCTTAAATTCACTACTATCATAGTTTTGTTTTTAATCACTGGCTATTTCCCACCAAGGTAATAACAAAATGAAAGAACATAGCTGTCTTTTCGTAAGGGCATGAACATCACAATCACATTAGCCACAGTAGAACAACATCCTCATTCATCTTGAAAACACAAGCACTGTAGGCATTGTATTTACCACCTTCAGAATTCAGTCTGGTCAAATGGTTTATATGTATACCTTCACAGCTCTTATATTGGTCTCACTTCAACATGTCAAATTAAAAAAAAAAAAAAAAAAAAAAAAAAAACCTGCTCAAATTGATATATGCAGGATGGTCAAGCCCCTCTTTCTCAAAACCTCTTTCACACCCTCCTCCGAACCTTTCCAGAGATATCTTCTATGCTATCCAACCACCCACATTTATTTATCCTCTTGGTCACTTAATCATTTTCCACTCCATAAATGACCAAACTATCTTGACCCTTATTAAACTCCCTGACTTGTACATTTCAATCCACTTATGTTTTAATTTATCCACTACTTATTCTTTGAATAATATTGACACCACATTAAATTCCAACATGACATCTCTACTGTCTCAACCTTCAAAGACCATACTCGACTCATACAAATGTGTTATCACCATTATAATCCGATATATGACATCCAGTCTTTCATTGCCTTGACTACTACTAATTTTATTATTTTGTTCTTTATTACCATGTTTGCTTTAATTTCCTTCTTTACACACCCCATCAAAGACTCCTCCACCAACCCCTTTTATCAGATTTACTGTATTATCTACTAAATATGCATGTCTCAAAAATGCTCTAGCATTCACTTCCTTTTGCAGTCCATCTATAAATATAATGAACACCATGAAATCACGCATATTTTTCACTAATCTCCTATTTAAACCTCACTCTCCTTCAAAAAACTTTTCAGCTTTATAACAATCTACCATTTATTCCATAAATTTGCAACATCTATAATATTGATACCCCATTCACCCTATCATATGACTTTTCCACATACATAACAAACTTTATATGTTATATATTAATGTACGTGTTAATCCTAGGTAGTATGTTGGTAGACAGCAACCACCCAGGGAGGTACTACCGTCCTGCCAAGAGTGTAAAATGGAAGCCTGTAATTGTTTTACATGATGGTAGGATTGCTGGTGTCTTTTTTCTGTCTCATAAACATGCAAGATTTCAGGCATGTCTTGTTACTTCTACTTACACTTAGGTCACATTACACATTCATGTACAAGCATATATATACACCCCCTCTGGGTTTTCTTCTATTTTCTTACTAGTTCTTGTTCTTATTTCCTCTTATCTCCATGGGGAAGTGGAACAGAATTCTTCCTCCGTAAGCCATGCGTGTCGTAAGAGGCGACTAACATGCTGGGAGCAAGGGCTAGTAACCCCTTCTCCTGTATATATTACTAAATGTAAAATGGGAAACTTGTTTTCATTTTGGGCCACCCACTTCGGTGGGAAACGGCTGACGTGTTGAAAGAAAGAAAGAATCCTAGGTAGTATGTTGGTAGATAGCAACCACCCAGGGAGGTACTACCGTCCTGCCAAGATGTAAATGGAAGCCTGTAATTGTTTACATGATGGTAGGATTGCTGGTGCCTTTTCTGTCTCGTAAACATACAAGATTTCAGGTATGTCTTGCTACTCTACTTACACTTAGGTCACATTACACATACATGTACAAGCATATATTATACACCCCTCCGGGTTTTCTTCTATTTTCTTGCTAGTTCTTGTCTTGTATATTTCTCTTATCTTATGGGAAAGTGGAACAGAATTCTTCCTACGTTAACCATGCGTGTCGTAAGAGGCGACTAACATACCAGGAGTGAGGGCTAGTAACCCCTTCTGTATCTTTTCTTTCTTTCTTTCAACACGTCGGCAGCTTCCCACTGAGGCAGGGTGGCCCAAAAGGAAAACGAAAGTTTCTCCTTATACATTTAGTAATATATACAGGAGAAGGGTTACCAGCCCTTGCTCCCGGCATTTTAGTCGCCTTACGACACATGGCTTACGAGGAAGAATTCTGTTCCACTTCCCCATGGAGATAAGGAAATAAGAACAAGAACTGAAGAAAATAGAAGAAAACCCAGAGGGGTGTATATATATATATTCTTCTTCTTTCAACAAATCTTGCTTCCACCAAGGCGGGTGGCCCAAATAGAAAAACAAAAGTTTCTCTTTTAACTTTAGTATGTATACAGGAAAGGGGTTCAGCCCTTGCTCCCGGCATTTTAGTCGACTCTCGACACGCATGGCTTAGGAGGAAGAATTCTGTTCCACTTCCCCATGGAGATAAGAGGAAATAAGAACAAGAAACTAGTAAGAAAATAGAAGAAAACCCCGGGGGGTGTATATATATGCTTGTACATGGAATGTGTAATGTGACCTAAGTGAGTAGAAGTAACAAGAATGCCTGAAAATCTTGCATGTTTATGAGACAGAAAAGACACCAGCAATCCTACCATCATATAAACAATTACAGGCTTGTTTTACACTCACTTGGCAGGACGGTAGTATCTCCTGGGCGCCGTCTACCAACCTACTACCTAGGCCCTTCTGTATATTTACTAAATTTAAAAAAGAGAAACTTTTGGTTTTCTTTTTGGGCCACCCTGCCTCGGTGGGATATGGCTGGTTTGTTGAAAGAAGAAGTACAGTGGTACCCGGTTTACGATGGTCCCCAAACTCACCCTTTATGTAAGTTTATTTTTTTAAATGCTTTTGTAAGTGTAATTTTGGGGTCTAAAGGACTAGTCTTTTTACAACTTTTCTTAAGGAGATAAATTCGTTGGTAATGGCACTTGAACAGCATTCTGGAATGAAAAAATCGTAAACCGGTACCACTGTATGTGTTAATGGTTTGGGAGCTCATTACCCATGATCAAACTTCCTACACTGGAAAGGAAATATTACAGGAATACTAGCTATCAAGAAATACGCATGATTTATTTTTTTACACACTGGGCATCTCCCAACAATGTGGGACCCAAACAAAAACGCTTTACCATTATTCACACTATCCATGTCTTGCAGACCATGCTAAAATTACAGCTCACTGCCCTCCAAACAAAAATAAAGATTTTATTTTTTTGCAAAGTTACAATGTGTAATTACAATTTTGATTTGTTAAGTACAAAGAAAGTCACTATTATGCCAGGGCATTTCGGCAGACTAATCCTGATATGTACTTAAAATTACTTAAGTCTAGAGAGGATAAGAGTGGTTACCTTTTTAATAAATCTTTATTTTATGTTAATCTAATCGAGAAGTCGCTCCTGAAAAGGTTGGAGGGAGGGGGTAAAGGTGGTTTTGTGGGCAAGGGGCTTGGATTTTCAGCAAGCGTGCATGAAGGTGTTAGATAGGAGTGAATGAAGACTAATGGTTTTTGGGACCTGACGAGCTGTTGGAGTGTGAGCAGGGTAATATTTTGTGAAGGGATTCAGGTAAACTGGTTAGCTGGACTCGAGTCCTGGAAATGGGAAGTACAATGCCTGACTTTAAAGGAGGGGTTTGGGATATTGGCAGTTTGGAGTGACTTCTAAACTATTGCATCTGGAGCCTCTGCAAAGACAGTGATTATGTATGAGCTGAGATGAAAGTGTTGAATGATGATTTAAGTATTTTCTTTCTTTTTGGGTCACCCTGCCTCAGTGGAAATGGCCGACGTTTAAAAAAAAAAAAAAATAATGCGAGGTAGTCAAAGATGGAGATTTATAAGAATAATAATATCTTTATTCTAGCAATGATTCCTCTTCCCTCCAGCATCCCAAACCCTTCCCCCAAATTAAAAAAACCCCTGTTGCACAACTAGCAATGCTTTTTTTAACCCACATACTTTTCATCTTTTTCCCCGGGGCCCCTTTTTTAAAAATTTTTCCAAACCCCCTCACTAACCATCCCCTTTTTTTTCATTCAATTACCTTTTTAAAATTAAAACATTTCTCTATTCCACCAAAATTTTGGACTGTCTATATGGCCAAAAAAACCCCCTATACAAATTGAATCAAAATTTGTCTCAAAAGCACTGCCCCTTTTAATATATTAATTTTTAAAAAATTTTTAAAATTTTAATATTACTTTGTACCATTTGTTACTTGGTTTCCCCTCAAGATCCACTCCCCCCCCTTAAATCAAAAACCCGATCCCTCCTCCCTTCACATCAACACAAGCTGATCCATCCCCCCCTTCACATCAACACAAGCTGATCCACTCCCCCTTTTTTACATCAACACAAGCTGATCCACCCTCCCCACATCAACACAAGCTGATCCCTTTCCCCCTTTCCCCCAAAATTCAAAAACAACCCGATCCACTCCCCCCCTTTCCCCCATAAAACACAAGCTGATCCCTCCCCCCTTCACATAAAACACAAGCTGATCCACTCCCCCCTTCACATCAACACAAGGGGGTCCACTCCCCCCCTTTACATTAACAAAGCTGACCCCCTTTCCCCCCTTCAAAATTCCCCACAACCCGGAGATCTGGGGGTTTACTGTGCAAGATATTTCTAATACAAAATAATTTAAGAAAAAATTTTTTTGACCATATTTGATATGAAACTTCATTATAGAGGCCCATTATAAAATTTTTTTGGGGTTGATATTCCACTTTTAAAAAAAATTAAATGTCAGATAATGAGAAATCCCAGATTTTTTTACGGTAAGTTAAGCTAAAAGGCCAGACTGAGATAAGTTGAAAAAAAAAAGTAGTTCTTACATAAGGATAAAGCATACGAATGTGGAACATGCATTTTAGAAGAACTACATATTACACATTTTACACTTAGGGGAGAGCACAAGGCACTTTTTTTTAAAACAAGACTGCATATTACAGTACTACCCTTTAGATGAGAAAAAGAAAAGGGTAAGAGGGTATAAGTTGGACTAGGAGGAAGTTGCTTGAAGGGGCCCCTTTGGGTTTAAAACCCCGGTAGAAATCAGTTACAAAAACCACGTTTTAATGGCATTACCAGGCATGAGGTAGGCCATGTTCTTAGCATCACCCCTTCCTCCGCCGCAGGCATACAGACGCGCCGAGAACAGCAGGGCGGAGATGAGTGTCCAGCCAACACCAATCCAGGCGATGAAGTAGGACCAGTCGTACAGACGCCAGTGTTGTCACTCAGCAGCTGTAACACCACAACCAGGCGTTAACTAGATAAGCCTGACCATAAAACCCGCACCATGGAGCACAAGAAATACTGTGCTAGCTACCCAACCTTCAACTGCTACCAGCCAATCTTCCTGTTAAAGCTGAGGTGGTACTATTATAGGCTGACACCACCTGTATGTACACATTGGGCACCCTACAAGGTTTCCTGGTGAGGAATTAGTACGAGCACCATGCACTGTTATATCATGCAAGGTTTTGGGGATTTGGGGGACAAAAGGTGGATAAGTAGAAGGTCGAGTGTCACAGCTGATACCTGGCATAATGTACTGCATCTGCTTAGCCTGTTCATTTTGTTGTTCAGCTTGCATGCACTTGGATGCACCCAGGAACAGGCAGAATGCCATCAGCGCCTACCAGTTCCAATCCAGGAGATCAATGTAAGACCAGTCGTACGGGGTGGTAGTAGCATCCTGCAAAAGTCTAATGGGGAAAGGGGAAAAGGGTGAAATGCAAGACTGCTAACAGATGGGAAAAGGGTAAAACAAGGGGAAAAAATAAAGTACAGTACTGAACATAATTATCACAAATTTAATTTAGCAGTCTGTCAGAAAATACTTCATACATGCACTTATGGGTATTACTTTTCTTACAACTTTTGCCCAAAAAAAAAAAAAAAAACATTACTTTTTTATATAAAAAGGAAAGGACAATACTAAAATGTTCTTATCATTTTCACTGAATCTGTGTGTAATATGCAAACCAAAATAGTACAGTGGACCCCGAATTACGTGATTAACCTGTTCCAGAGGGCTTAACTTACACCAAAATAACTTAATCCGAATCTATTTTCCCCATAAGAAATAATGGAAATTCAATTAATCCGTTCCAAACACCCAAAAGTATTAAAATAAATATTGTTTACACATTAACTTACACAGTACATGTATATATAAATTACAACTAAAAATACAAAGTGTGTAACAACCCTTCCTTTATTAAAAGAGTTGTTGATGGGGAAAGAGGGAAAGGGAAAGGGGGAAGTAGTAGTATGTTAGTTTTTTGGAAGGGGGAATCCCCTTCCATTAAGACTGCGGGTCCCAAGTTCTTTTTTTGGGATTACTAGCCTTTTTTTTTTAATGCCACTGGGACCAGTTTTGAGAGCCCACGGGAAACCCCTCTCACAAAAATCTGCCCAGGGAGCCTGTGTCTGGATTTTTTTTTAAAACATCCCTGAAAGGGGGACACCACATTGTCATTGTACTTTTCCTTTTTGGCCTTGCAACAGCTTTTTTAAAGGGTGATAATCATCCATAAATTTTTGTACATTGGGTCCATTAGGCACAAACCCCCTTAATTTTTGAAGAATGCAACTTCTTCCATCTCTCTTCCTCCTCGGGACCATTTTCCTGAACTGTGGTCTGTTGTTGTTGTTGCAGATGAAGCTTTTTTGCAGATCTTCAGTGGTTATCTCTTCATTGTCCTCCCCCCACCAACTTTTCCCACATCCTCAGTACTAACATCCAACCCCATGGACTTCCCAGTGCCACAATTGTTTCCACAACAGGCTCAGGCTCAGGGTTCTGAGGCTCATCCCCAAAACCTTCAAAATCCCTTTTTGGGAAAAGTCTGGCCACAATTTTCTCCAGGCAGAGTTCAGTCGTGGTAGTCACCCCTCCCAAGCCTTTTTTACCAATAAGGTTTCCCCGCACGGGCAGGATAAGTTTAAAAAGGGGAATTTTGGTTGGGTCCATGGGCTGGAGGAGGGGGGAGGGTATTGGGGGGCAAGAACTTCCTGTGATGAACTTAAAGTCCTGCACAATTTGCTCTTCCAAGTCTGGAGGATGACTAGGAGCATTGTCCATTATCGGGGAGGCACTTGAGGCCCAAATTTTTTTCCCCCTCGAGATATTTCTTCACACTGGGGCCAAACACTTAATGGAACCAATCAAAAAAAAAAATTTCCCTAGTGACCCATGCCTTATTGTTAGACTTCCACATCACACAAAATTACCCTTTGGCGACACTGCATTTCAAACCCCCAAAGGGATTTTCAGGTGATACCCCGAAAGGCACGTTTTAAAAATCCCCCAAACTTACTACAAACATAAAAAGTTAGCCTTTTTTCATGGGTTTTGGCCCTGGCAGTGCCTTTTCCTCCTGTGTAATGAAGGTCCTGTTTGGCATTTTCTTCCAAAACAGGCCTGTTTCGTCACAAATAAACATTTTTTTGGTTTAAATCCTTCAGCCTTTACAAACTTTGAAATTCCCTTACGTAATTTTCAGCCGCACTTTGGTCAGAACTGGCGCCTCACCCTGCCTTATCACACTATGTATGCCAATACACTTTTTTAAAACTGTCAAACCAGCCTTTGCTGGCTTTAACCCTTTTGGGGGCGGGGGCCGTACAGTACATTTTACGAGCAGGGGGTTTGGGGCCGTACTGGGACGCCCCCAAATTCTGGGCCTCAAATTAAGTGGGGAAAAGACTGGTAGCCCTTTCAAAGAAAGAATGGGCCCATGTGGTCAGGGGCAGTATAAAAAAAAACCCCGCTACGCACTGCATAATGAGAGAAAAAAAACCCACCATTTTTTTTTTTTTTAAAACAGCGACTTTGGGAGTCTATTTTTGTATGGTATTTATTGATGTATTCTCGCTTGGTTCATTTGATAGAATGGAAGATATATCACAGAAACGAGATGATTTTTTGGGGGTTTTACAATGAAAGTACCTTGAAATTGTGCTCAAAGTAGCGAAATGTTCGATTTTTTTACAATGTTCAAAAGTAAACAAACACACCATGGGTTTAATACAATCCTTCAGCGAGTCTAATATTCATGCACAAGTGCTCTGATATTATTTATACCATTTTTTAAAAAGATGCAGTTGTATACAAACAGTAAACTTTTTTTTTTGTGAGAATAAAAATTCAAAATTTAAAAGCAAAAGTAATGTAAGAAGGGGGCCCGGAAACTGACTAATGAACAGAGAAGATGTTATTTTAGTGCCAGGAATGTCTCCTTTTTTTTTTTCTGGGCCCTATTTTTAAATTGGCATCGTTTTAAATTTGTGTGAAATTGGCCCAAAATTTTTATTTTTTGACCACCATTTTAGGTAGTTGAAATTGGGTAAATAGGCGGTTTCGGCTCAATCGATAGAAGAAATGGAATTTAGCGAAATAGCTATAATTTGAGTAGACTGAAACATTGGGAAATTTGCCAAAAAAAGGGGTCAAAGTGGTTTAAATCGCCAATGCATAAAAGTCATTGATACTGCTAACCCGCAAAGCATAATTCCGTTAGTTTTCATCCCAAAATTTTATAATTTTTTGGGGGGCGTTAGGATCGGAAAAAAATTTCTTATCATTTCATAAGAAAAAAATTTTATTTTTTTCCCAAAAAATTTTTACCCCAGGAACAGGTTTCCCAGAAGGCCGTTTACCCACAAAGGGTTAAATTTGCTCCAATTTCCCAAAACTCGTTGCAGGCATTTTCTTGGCGAGATCATCATGCAACTGCCCCTTTCTATATCAGATATTTTCCTGGAAACTATCTCCTGCTAATTGTTTTTTGTTTTATCCACACCCAACAAAGTTTCCACAACCCTTTCCCGCACCCTTTCATTTTCCCCCTTTTGGGGATCATATTTGGGACCTTTTGCAACAACAGCGTTCTTGGGTTTGATTTGCCTTGGCCACAATGGTAACCAAAGGTTGAATAGGGGTTTTCCATAGAGCCTGGCTAGCTCAGCCCACACCCTCCCCTTTCCTTTTTTCAATGATTTCCCCCTTCAGTTCTACCGATTTTTCACTTTCCCCTTTCCCCCAGGGCTGGCACTAGCTTTCTTTTTGGGCCCATGTTGGCTTATTTGCCCCGTTGCAGGCACTAAAAACAGTGGAAAAATGACAAAAAGTATGGTTGAATGCGTGGGTGGCGGGGGTGGCCCACTCGCTGGTAAACAATAGCACACTGACTTGGATGGGCAGGCCCTCCGAGGGGCACGTGTACCCTCCAAGACCCAAGGGGTTTTTCCCAGCGAATCATCGTTTAAGAACCATTATTTTACGGAAAAAAGACGTCTTCCGGGGGTTTTTCGTTATCTGATGCCAACGTAACCGAGGGTCCCCTGTAATCCCAATGTACAAAAAAACGTAAGTCATGTTGGGGAAATCTTTAAAGCTGCTATAGCTATAGAACCCCAGGGGGGAAATGTTTCTATCTCACTATTGAAGTCTTCCAGCTTTGGGTGACATATTTCATTACCTAGTTGAAAAAACCAGTGTAATGTGGCAGCCTATAATGTTAGGTGTCCCGTAGCTCACCGCTAGCGCACTCAGCTCACACACTGAGGTCCAGGGTTCGAATCTCCTCCGATACGGCTGAAACATTAGGGACGTGTTTCCATAAGACACCTGCTGTCCCTGTCCCTGTTCACCCATCAGTTTAACCCTTTGACTGTCGCAACCTCAAATCTGAAAACCCAAATTTGAAAAAAAAAAAATTATTTTTCTTATGAAATGATAGAGAATCTTTTCCCGATGGAAATGACACCAAAACCATGCGTGTCGTAAGAGTCGACTAAAATGCCGGGAGCAAGGGGCTAGTAACCCTTCTCCTGTATACATTACTAAAGTTAAAAGAGAAACTTTTGTTTTCTCTTTGGGACACCGCCTGGTGGGAAGCGGCCGATTTGTTGAAAGAAATAGAATGACACCAAAAGTACGAAAATTAATGGAAAACTTACGGAATTACGCTCTCGTGAAGTTAGTGATCTCTGCGATATATACGCATCAGCGATTTCGCCGACTTCGAGCCCTATTTTCGGCCAATTCCATTGTTCCAGTTGACCAACCATAGCTTTTCTTTGAACTCCATTTGTTCTACGATGGAGTAAAAGAAATTTAAAAAAACAGTTTCAACTACCCTAAAGTGGTCAGAAATTGGAAATTTATCCAATTTAATGAAAAAAAAAGATGTCAATTTAAAATGGGGCCCAATAAAAAATTTAGACATTCCTGGAAATTAAAAAAATTTTTTTGTTTATTAGTCATCTTTAGGCCCTTTATATTACTTTGTTTTCTATTTTTATTTTTATTCACAAAAAAAATAAAAGATTTACTGTTTGCAGATTTGCATTATTGTAAAAATGGTATAAATAATATCATGCACTTGTGAAAGAATATTAGACTCACCAGTTGATGTATTGGAAGGGGCATGATGTGATGGATTTGTTTACTCTTGAACAGTGGCAAAATTAAACCCTTTTCCGCTACGGAGCTCAATTTCAAGGTCGTTTTCTCATGAAACTAATAAAAACATTCTATTTTTGTAATATGTTTTCCATTCTATCATATGAGAACGAAAAGAGAATAGAACCATAAATACTATACGAAATACACCTAAAAGTCGGATTTTAATCCAAAACACGGCGTTTTTTTTTCATTATGCACTGATGTTGCAGTTTTTTTTTATACAGCCACACTGACCACACAGATCCATTCTCCACATGTGGGCCTACCAGCTTTCCCCCACTTGATTTGAAGCCACTAAAATTTTTTTATTATAACACGCAAAAACGGGCTGTAAGCGTACAGTGGACCCCTGAGAAAAAAAACCCCGGAAATCGTACAATTATGAAAGATAATTTTATAATGCTTGGAATTGTATTTTTGGGGGTCTGAAATAGACAACCTACGTGACTTTATTCCTTAAGGGGAAATTTCCCCGGAAGGGCATTGAGCGGCTTCTGGGGAATTTTTCGTTACTGGGGTCCACTGTATATACAACCAAACAGTCAAAAGGGTTAAAATGGGTACCGGGGGTTGTCGGTGGTGTGGGCGCATCCTGGGACAAAAATGACCTAATTTGCCTGAAAAGCTCGGGATAATAAGCGGCTTTTTTATACGAGTAGATTGATGTCAGCTGGCCCGTATACCATGTACATGTATTTTAATAAATATAGATACAGTGGACCCCAAATCGTACTGCTCCCAACCCGAAAATTTGTAAGTGTATTTTGTAAGTGCTTTTGTAAGTGTTTTTTGGGGGGGTCTGAAACGGACTAATCTAATTTACTTTTTTTCCTTTGGGAATAAATTAATTTGGTAACGGTAGGACAGCATTCTGAATGAATTTTTTCGATTTCCGGGGTCCACTGTTTTAAAAAAAGTAAAAAATTATATTCGGGGCCCCCCGTGTTTCCCTGCCCAAACTCCCCTTTTTTATGTAAGTGTTTTTTTTTAAATGCTTTCTAAGTGTTTTTTTGGGGGGTCTAAAAGGACTAGTCTACTTTACATTATTCCTTATGGGAATAAATTGTTGGTAATGGCATTTGAACAGCCGGGAACGAAAATCACAAACCGGGGGCCCACTGTGAAAAATTATTTTACAGTTAATAAAAATTAAGAGGGTAATTAAAGATGGCATTTAAAGGATCAAGATTTAATAAGACTATTTGAAATTTTTAGTATTTGGGGATACGGGAGTAAATTTTATTGTTGCACTACTTTAAGGTGAATAAGAAACTGAAAGTAGATGCATGCATAAAGGAAGTATTTAAGAGAGTTATGAAATGTGATAAGGAAACCCATCACAACAATTTTAGTATTACTGTAATTAAAAGTTGCAAATTTTACGGGCTAATACTTTGAAAAAGGACTGGAATCATAACCAATAGATATAAAAATTAGGAATATGGTTGAAAAATAAGGAAAAACTTGACTGAAAAAAACCATACGGAAAACATTTTGGGAACAAATTCTCGTTAAAAAATTGATGTGATTGAATGTGGGGGGGAAAAAACTAGTACATCAAAAATGAGGGTCTCTGTTTTTTTGGGCCCCCCCTGGTTAAAATACACATGTCAAAAATTTTGAAAAGACTGTAAGGAAAACATAAGTAATGTAGGAAAATTAAGATTTAGACAATGTATAGAAGATTCTTACAGAGTAAAAAAAAATAAATGGGGAGAGATGAAATGGGTGAGAAAAAAATCACCTAAAGGTTCCTCTCTGAAGTGTGAATTATTTATAACATCAAGGGTAGAAGTGGCAGGTTCAAGACCAAGCATGAGACACGCTATACGTAAAAAAAAATAAACATCTGTGGTCAGGGAAAGGGTTCTAAAACACTAGCCATGTGCAACAATTACCAAGTGTGGGGACAGTCTTAGATAATGTAAGGAGAATGCTTTAGAATTACTCAAATTTTTTTGGGTTTAAAAACAGGGGAAAAATTTTACATTCAATGATGAAAAAAAAATTACATTAACTACATATTTTATACTGTACATCCCCAAAATACAATACAGTAGTTCATTCTCATTGAATAAAGATGATTACCAATTTTATTCTTGTCCCTTTTGACTCAAAAAAATTTTGACGTATTTCAAAATTCATTCAAACTATAAAATTTTTTGGTTTCTCATCCCAAAGGGGTGCCTTAATCAATAAGGCCCCTTTATCCAAAAATTAGACTTTTAGAATTATGAATTGGTCACTTTTAACATGTCCCCCTCTTTTTCAAAACTGGCTCACCTTCCCAAAATGAGGTGGGTTTCCCTGGAGGAGTGCAATTCATGGACAAAAGCCCAGCATTTTTGCCTAAATGGAAAGGATATTTCCTCATTAAAATTTTCAGCATGTATAACCCAAACAGGTTTAGGACTTCCATGAAAAAAATTTCCATTTTAATTGTTTCAGTATATGTACAGTAAAACCTTTATAAAAAGGACCTCTATAAAGTGATTAAGATAAAATTGGCAAAAAAAAAAGTCCCGACAAAATCTGAACATATCCACTTAATGGAATATCTAACCAGAGAGACCAAACCATATATCCCTGGCTGTCTTCCATTACTATCAACAAAGGGACCAAGTCCGAAATCACAAGTTTGTTATCCAGACCTCATCCGGGATGCAACCATTTTCATTATTCCCGGGGAGATGCTCGCCCATGTCAGTTTATATGTGTGTACTCACATATTTCTTTTCCCAAATTTTTTTCTGGATTTATAGTTTTTTCTATTACTTTATTAAAGTACTCTGTTACAGGGTTATTAAAATGGTCTCTAAAGCAAATGGGAGAAGCAGCATGTATGACTATTAAATAGATAGGGTGGTCTCCCACATCTTCTGACTCTGAACAAGTTAGCTGGAGTCACCACTAAACCAAAGGCAATACGTATGTACCAGAAAAGTTAAAAAAATTACTGTACCGTATTTTTAACTTTTCTTTTCAGGTACATACAGCCACTAAGAAGTGTACAGTAGAACCCCGATCCACTGATTTGGTACCCCGGGGTTTTCCAGTTATCCATGGTTTATCATGCCTGAAAATGACCCTTAATTCTGCTTAATACTGGCCCAAAGTGCAAAAGTAGTGATGCTGGCAGTTCTTCAAAGCCTAAGGAAAGCTGTGAAATGTTTCCCCATCAGTAAAAAAGTACTAATTCTAGATTTATTTTGCATAATTTATCAATTAAACTATCATAGTTATGTATGTAAACAAAAAATGCGTGTAGTATATAGGGTTCCAACTATACACGTAGGTCTCGGCTATCCTCCATGGATATGGGGTTCGGGGCTGTATTGTAATATTTTACTCATTCTTAGTATGTCCAGAAGTTCATCAAAAGTGGCCTAATTCTGCTTCATAGGATGTCTATCAGTGTCTGATAGTTGTAGATTAAGCAGATGTAGTCCACTAACGGCTTTCAATACTGTATAAATGGATTTCTCAAAAACAGACACCCCTTTTTTCCTATTAGTTAATTTTATGAAGGTTTCACTGTACTTCAGGCAATCTGAAAACTAAAAACCCACCCAGATTCAATGCCCAAAATTCACTTAAAAATATTTTTGCCGCTGAATTTCAATACATTTTGCATAAAACTTTGTTTTTGGTTTTATTCTAAAAAATTTAGGTACATTGATGTGCCTTCACAGACAACAGGTTACCTTATCCCATGAAGCTTTCCAGGGCTCAGTCTTAGTTTCTCCTCCTCATAGTACTCCACACCATGCCACAGTCCCATGCCACCAGCTGAGAACAAACCTGCAATGCAACACAAAATTTATTATTTAGTTTACAAAATTTCTGTTAATGTCAGTGCAGTGTTATGCTGAATTAATGGGATGGTTAAGCTTTGTCATTACATTTATAACAGAATAACAATTTATTTCCTCTCAAACTATACAGTGGACCCCGGAGTTCGTTAACGCCAGAGTTCGTGGAAAATCGGAGTTCATGACGTTTTTTGCAAAAACATTGTTCGGTGTTCACAAATCCGTCGAGTTCATGATTCATCCCAGACGTGTACGCTTGGCCCGAATGGTCCCGACACTCCATTCAGAGTCAGTGTGCATTATTTACCAGCGAGAGACCGCCACCCCGCATTCATACCATACATTTTGTCATTATTCCATTGTTTTTAGTGCTTGCAACTGCTAAATAAGCCACCATGAGCCCAAAAAAAGCCTTTAGGCCAGCCCTTACCAAAGGGCTGGCACTAGGGAGAATGTCTTCTTAAGGATTCAGTGATTCTACGATATTTATGATACTCCCAGCAGGAAATAAAGGCTATAGTGAAAAGCCAGCAATAAATTTAGCATTAACAGTGAGTAAGTAAGTTGCTTAAAAAAATGACACATGAAACTTAACCCCCTCCAATGTTGTTGAGTTAAAAGGCAATTGAAACACCGCTGTGTGTCTGGCGGCCATCACTTTTTAAGGCATATTTTTCAGTGGCCCTTATACACCCAACAACAAACACCACAACACCAGTCCTCGGGATTTGAATGATATTTTATTCATTCTAATATATGTCATGTTTCTATGTTATTAATATTGTTTATTATGCCAAAATTAGATGAATTGTGATAAATTTTTATAGATGATATTAGCGAAATATTGAAGGACTATCTTGTCCTGTCCCCAAACACACCCCCCTGTCGCTGGCAAAACCCAAAACATTCGCCAGAAACTGAACTCTCTGGAACATTTTTTTTGAGCAACGGGGGTCCAGTGACCCCAAGCTGGTCATAGTGGCTTTAAAAAAACAAAGAAGGGAACCCCGGGGAAAGGACTTGGACCGGGAAGTAAATTTTGGGATTCAGGACAAACAAGAGCACAAACAATGCTATTATACAATGTTGGAGAATATACACTGCATTTGGGAGAAGAAAGAAGTCCCACTGGGAATCTTCATTGATCTACGCAAAGTTTTTTTGATACAGCCAAATGATTTACTGCTCAAAAATTAGCACACTATGGTATAAGGGGGAAACCCCCAACTACCTAAAGTCATACCTTAGCAACAGAAGCCAAAAACCACAAATGGAGCGAACCTTCCACACAAAAAACTACAGCCGGAGCCCTCAAGGAAGGGTCCTGGGGCCACTCCTTTTCCCCTCATTTACATAAATGACCTACTGAATGCATCACAACTAAAAAACCCATTTTATTTGCAGATGACACAACTTTGGTCTTCCCCACCCAAACCCAGTTATATTTGGCCAACACTGTTAATGCCGAATTACAAAAAATAACATGGATGACCCCAATGTTTACTCTCAATACAAAAAAAGCCCTTTCCCATACGGGTTTGGGAAAAAACAAAGCAAAAATGTTCCATTTAAAACATAACGCTCAATGGTTCACCCATCACAAGACTCACAGGGGGAAAAATTTCATAGAACCCCCTTTGGAAAGTACCCTTTAAAATTTCCCAAAACACACATACAAAAAAAATTTCCAAGAAAATCTCAAAGACAGTAGGATTTTTATAAAAGATCCCTTATTATGTGCCACAATCAGTCCCTTGCACTATATCATTCATTTATCTCCCCTTACCTCACCTATGGAATTTTGTGCATGGGGTTTCCAAAATTAAATCCCTTTAAACCACTATAACCCAGCAAAAGGCTGCAGTCAGAATGATAACAAATTCCCCCCCTAGACAGCATATCCCACCAATATTAAAAAAGTCAAAATTATCACCAAAAAACTTTCCATATTTATTCTTGTGCCTATTTACATATATAAAACTTTTACACTCTAATATAAACCCCCCCTCAAAATTCCCCCCCAAAACTTTAATAGGACCCATTACCACAACACAAGAAAAGATCACTTTTTTGATATACCCCGATTTCATATCAACCTATGTAAAAATTTATGCACAAAAAAGGGGCCCCGAATCGGGAATTCATTACCAGTAAATATTAAAAACCTTGTCTGAAAATCAATTTAAAAAAATTACTAAAAACCACCATCCCCCAAAACTAAATAATCATACTGAAAACTACTTTAAAAAATTTTCTTTACTTTTCCTATAAGATAATTTCAATTTTTAATATGTTACTATTATGTTCCCCCCTACTCCCCCAAAAACTAAATACTCATACTATAAGTTAAATTAAAAAAAATGCTCAATGATATTTTTTCCTTAGATAATCTAAATTTTATATTACCTTTCTCCTAAACACTTTTACAAATTTAAATTATCATCATATTATAAATTTTAAAAGATAATATCATCATATTGAAATTTTTAAAAACAAATTTTAACTAGAATAAACTCGATAAATTTTTTATTATGATGTACATAGTCTATAAGTCACTGGGATTGCTGCCCCTAATGCCATGGCATGTCAGTGGCTCCCCCCTTTAAATTCAGAATTTTTAACTACCAATACCTATGTAATACTGCAATGAAATAAAATTTATTTTATTACTTTAGGGAAAGGGGGTTTTCCCCTTCCAAACAAAAGCAACCCCTTCCACCCCCTCCCCCCTTTCCTTCCCCACATCAACAACTCTTCAATAAAGGTAAGTGACATATTATTATTGTTTTATTCTTCAGTCCATTGTTTTCTGTGTAATTTAATTTTAATTTAATGTACAAAAATTTTTTATTTTTTTATTTTTTAGCTGTCTGAAACAGTTTAAATTTTTATTTCCATTATTTTTTAGGGGGAAAAATAGTTTTGGATTTCGTGATATTCAGTTTTCCCCGGGTGTCCTCTGAAACGGTTTAAAATCAAACCCCGGGGGTCCACTGTATTTTAAAATTATACAAAAAAAACAAGTCTGTTTCTGCATCCGTATTTTTAAGATTCTTTTCCCTCCATATTTACAAATACGTTGAGCACAGTACAGGGGTGCCTCTGTATCCGGGAAAAAACAAGGTTGAATGGCTGATCAAAAATTGATTTGAGTCAGAGAATGGGGGGGGACCTGATGTTCAGAATGTTGGGGATGAAAGTATCAAGAAATAAAAAGGGAAAAGTAACAGAAAGCATTACCATTAAATAAGTCCAAAATTTCTAAAGTGGCCAATTTGTCTCTAACACCCCCAAAAACAGTGAAACCCATCCTACTATTTTTCCCCTTTTTTACAATATTAAGGGTCATTTTCAAAAAAATGCTGTACATTTTTTCCTTTTGGGCTTTATCAAATACCTGGTAGACAGATTAGATTTTGCTACCGGGGGGCTATTTATTGTGCAAACCTATCCCTCCTGTGGACAAAAAAGGCAAAAGCATATGGATACAAAAAAGGGCCCGGAACCAGGGCCCCCAAAAAAAACACCAAGGGAAATTTGGGTTTATATCTACAGTTCCACTTAAAACTTTTTTACAAGCAAATTTAGGGAAAATTTTCTTAGTATAACCCTTTTCTATTTTTATTAATAAGATATCTTGACATGTCACAAAAGGCCATTATACTATATCTCTGTATTCCCCAATTTTGTGGACAATTACAATAAATGTTCAAGACAGTGGGCCATATGCCTGATCACAATTTGCATTTAGTTTGATCATAACCCGTGTGTCTCCCCCAAAATGCCAGAAGTACATTCGTAGCCGCCTTAAACCTGGCCACTACAAAAATCAGTCAGTCCGCCCCAAATTTCAAGTTGCTCCATAAACATGCTTATCTGTTTCCCTGTTATCATAGTGGGTTATAGATCTATTTAGGTTTTTTCGTATTCCATAGCAATCATTTTATTTTTTACTGCCTCCTAATATTATTCCTAATGCTAGAAAAGATATACCCAAAATTATTTCTACATTCCCCCTTGGGGGACTCTTATTGGCCAAATATCAACTTTATCATGGAGTAATCCAATTTTGATGGGATCCATAGAATTGTACATTAATTCCTTTTTCCTGGGTTTTTTAGTATCTATACCCGGCTTCTCCAATGAGCATGCTGTTAGTCATTATATGAGTCAAGAGCCTTCGGATGACAAAATCATAATAAAGATAGAGTCAAGCTCAGTGTCATAAGTTAGCTTTAGTTATTAGGGTTGCAAACAATTCATTTGGGTACACCCCGTTGTTAATTTTATGCCTAGTTCCAAATTTTTTATTGTTCTTAACTAGGAGGTGGGGAACAAGAGCAGATGCAGCCCTGCCAGAAGACTTGGGTTTTGGGTCCATCAGTGAAAAATTTTGATAAACTTTTTTACCAGCTAGGTGAGAAAATTTTTTCTGAGCAGTTGTTTAACAAGTGACTTAAGGAAGGGGAATTTAGCAATGAGCTTCTTGGGAGGGGTTTTTCAGGTATGTGATATTAAAAGAACACATCTTCCATGGAGGGGGGAAATGACTTGTTGCCTACAGGATACAATTATGCAGGTTGTAAAACTTAATGTAATTGCATGTTTTCACAATCCATTTTTGATCTTTTGAGTATTTACTTTAACTTTAGTAAGATTCATTGTGACAGTGTCTGGGTTATTTCTTAACATTCTAATACCAAGTACAGTGTTAACCCCAACAATCCTATACTGGGCACTAGAAATACTAAGCTCCTTCCTCATATTAAGAAACTTTGTGATTTGGGACAGCCAAGAAAAAAATTTTGAGAGCTTCATTTTTTCATTAACTCCAGGGGTCGGAGAGAACTTTTCTAGCTAATATCAACATGGGAGAGCATAATCAATTAAAGGGGCCCAAGAAAAAAGAATGGAGAAACAAATGATGGGGGCCCGAAGGGGGACAGGGGCCATTGGGAAAAAGGTTAATGACATACAAAAAAAACAATGTTACAAACTAGAAAAACCAAAGGGGATAGTAAAAAAAGGGGTGCCCCAAAAATTTAAGGGAACCCGAATTCCTTTCCGTAAAATGCAATAAGAGGCCAAAAAATGCCGGGAGCAAGAGGGGTCAAAAGTAAAAGGAGAAACCCGTTTTTTCCCTTTTTGGGGCCCCCCTGCCTCGGTAGGAAACGGGCCGACGAAAAGAAAGAAGAAGAAATTACTTAGGGAAAAAACCGATGAAGGCTCCATTGTTACACTAGTGCTGAAGATAGAAATGAGACAGGAAAAAAATGCAAAAAGTAGGGGGAAAACAATAGGGAATACAGTCACAAAAACCAAGGCAAACAGAAACTAGGCCTATGCAAATATTAAGGACTTTGGATCTGCAGGCATGGAATATCTGGAAAAAAGAGGGCATGCAACTTTGCCCCCCCCGAAAAGCCGGCCCATATGGCAACAGAAAATGGAACCCCCCTTCCTGTAAGATTTTCCACCCTGAAATGTGCCAGCTTTAGTTCAGGAAAAAACAGTGCTATAACTTATATTGAGGCACACCACCTAAAAGGGGAAAGACAAAAGGGGGAAAATTTGGGGGCCAGGGGAAAAAAAACCCGTGTATCCAAAGCCACCCAGAGAGAGAGAGGGGGGGTTTTTTTTTCCAAAGGAAAACCCCCGGGGGGAAATGACAGAAATCGTACACCAACTATTTAAATCATTTCTGGGGGGAAACCAAGAAATCCTTTCCACTTAAAAAACGATAAGAGCCAGGGGCCCCCTTCCAAAACCCCCAAACCCAAAAATTTTATCTTTGAAATATACAGGGCCTAAAGCCAGCAAAAGAACAACAAAATCCCTTCCATCCGGGGGACTGCTTACAGAGTCAAATGAAAAGTTTGGGGCTTTCCCGAGACCCACATAAAGGATCATTTGGGACAATGAAATATGGATCCCGGCTAAACCTATACAGAATGACAGATGAAACAAAAAGGGAGGGGGGGGGGCCATAATCACGGGTCCCCACATGCTCAGAACTAAAAATGTCAAAATGTAGTTAAAAATTTTAGCGGGAAAATGAGAATAAAAACCCCGGGCATTTTTTGGGTTTTTGCCCCCTGAAAATTCCCAACAATTCCAGGAACAATTTTTGGAAAATTAACCACTGCCCAAAACCTTCCAGCCCTCCCCCCAAAACATCTTGCCCGGGGGGTTTTAAACCCCAAGGAAACCCCAAAATGGGGGAATATTGGGGAAAAATTGTTTTGAGAGATAAAAACCGGAAAACAGCCCCGAGAAAAACCCCCACACATGATTTAAATCTCTGAAACCAAATTCATTTTAAAAAACCCGCAAATAATAGCCCCCACAAGTTTGGGGGAAACGGGGGCCTTTTATCTTCACTAAAAATGATCTGAACAAAATGTCATCATATCAAAAAAAATATACAAGGGGCCCCCCCTTTTGACCCCCAAAATGAAAAATTTTAAAAGGGGAAAAATAAAAGGGGGAAGGTATTGTTGGGGGTTTTGAAATAGACTAACCTATGTGACATTTTTTTTAAAAGGAAAAATTTTTTTTGGGGTAATGGCACTTGAGCAGGTTTGGGGGAATGAATTTTGTTTGTTAGGCGGGGGACCACTGTCTCAGATCACAGCATAATGGGGGTCCAGACATGTATGGGGGGAGCCACAGACCGACAAAATGTGATCAGTCCCCAGGGGACCCTTTCCCCCAAAATTTTCAACTGAAAAAAAACAAAAATAAAAAAACCAAGTCCAAATGAAAAAAACCCCAAAGAACCCTCCCCCTTTTCACAGATAAAAACCCCAATGTCTAGAAAAAAAAAATTTTGAGGTTTGCTCAAAAAAAATTTCCCCCTTAAGGAAAAGGAGGAGATGTAAACAAAAAAAGAGAAACACACTCCTATACAGGCGAAGGCAAAGAATAAAAAAAGGGGAAAAGGGGGCCAAATAACTGAAATGGGGGAAACCCCTTTAAAAAGGGGCCAAACATCTTACTAAAACTAAAGGAATATTACAGGGAATCAAAAAACCGGGAAAAACTAAAAAAAAAAAAAAAATTGGGGCAACACCCAGTATTGGGCCCCTACTTAAAGGGGGGGGGGCCCAAAAATTTTTTAAAAAAAAGGGAAAATATGAGCTACTAAGAAGTCCCAGAATGACTTTTTTTTAGCAGCCGCAACCAGACAGAGTCAAAGACCTAAATGAATTTTTTGAGTGCACAGAATTTGGTAGACGAAAACCTATCTGACATTATCCTGACACCAAACCCCCAAAAGGCGATAAATGAATGCCCATGCACTCCGGCCCAGATTTTCCGGGGGAACCCCCCTGTTCATCAAGAACTGAAAAAAGGGGCCCCCCTGTTTTTAAACCTTTTGGGGAGGGAGTATGGCACTGGGGTCGCCCCAAAAAGGGTTTCAAAAAAAAAACAGACATAGCCCCACTCCACAAAGAGGGCAGTAAAGCAATAGAAAAAAACTACAGACCAACAGCGTTTTAAAGCCCCCTTTTCATAAAAATCTTTGAAAGGGTTCTAAGAAGCAAGATTGCCACTCATCTTGATCCCCCTCAATTACACAACCCAGGGCAGAGGGGGTTTAGGGGAAAAAGCTCCTGTCTGTCCCAACTACTGGACCACTACGACAAGGTCCGGGGTGCTCTAGAAGACAAACAGAATGCAGATGTTATATACACAGATTTTTAAAAACCCTTTTGGGGCAAGTGTGCCCCTGGTGTAAAGCACACAAAATTTTTAAAAGGGGAAAAACGGGAAAAAATTGGTGGGGTGGATATAAAATTTTCCCCCAACAAATAGAACACAAAGAGTTGTAGTCAACAGAGTAAAGTCTGAGGCAGCTACGGTAAAAAAATTTTTGTTCCACAAGGCACAGTATTTTCCCCATTTTTGTTCCCCATCCTCTTTTGGGCACAGACAGGGATATAAGCCACGTGCCCCTGTTTTCCCTTTTTCAGATGGCACCAATTTGTAAAACAACCACCTTTGGGGAAAACACTGGAAGACTCCAAGCAGACAAAAACCCCAAACCCCTTTTAAAAGGGGTGCAGAAAACAATATGAAGTTCAATGATGAGAAAAATTTTACCCGAATAAAAACGTGGGAAATTAAAATTTATCAGAAAAACAAATTCCAACCACACAAAAAATTTTTTAAAAAATAATTCAAAGACCTGGGAGTTTTCATGTCAGAGGATCTAGCCTTAAAAACCCCCTTTAAAATTGTATCAATCGCATCTGCTAAAAAAATGACAGGATGGATAATGAGAACCTTCAAAACCGGGGGTGCCAAGCCCATGTTGACATTTTTTTCCCCGGTTGCTTGTTCTATCTAGGCTGGAATATTGTTGCACACCAACTGCCCTTTAAAAAAATTTTCTGACCAAAAATGTGCAGGGGGAAACCCTTTACAGCACCATAACTCGATAAATCACCCCCAATTACTGGGAACGCTTGAAGGTCCAAAACCCCCGTACTCCCTAGAACGTAGGGGAAAAAACATTATTATATACACTTGGAAAATCCTAGTGGGGGGAGTACCAAACTTGCACAATAAAAAACCCCCTTTAAAACAAAAGACTCGGCAGACGATGCAAAAATCCCCCCCCAAAAAAAAAACAGAGGGGCCCCCCGCATGTTAAAAGACAACACAATAAGTGTTTGGGGGGCCCCAAAAATGCCCCCTGCCTCCCAGCATACATAAGGGGGGGACCAATAGCCCCTGGCTGTCTTCAAGCAGGGGCCCCCAAGCACCTAAAGTCAGTAACTGACCAGCCAGGCTGTGGTTTTTTCGTTGGACTGGGCAGCAGCAATAACAGCCTGGTTGATCAGGCCCCGATTCCCCCCTGAGGCCTGGCCAGACCGGGGCCCCCGGGTGTCGGAAGGGAAAAAATCTCTAGGTAAACTCCAGGTATATGCTGTGTTTTTTAGGTCGGGGATTTTAAGACCAAAACTGACATACTGGGGGGACTATGTCATTTTTAACCTATCTTTGGTGCATTATTGCACCCCAGAATGGGCCACAATTTTTTTATTGTATTGATGATATATTTTCATTTTTATAATTTTATATTGCTGATATTTTCGATAATAACTAAATCGTTAATATTTTGCTTTATATTATTATTTGACTCGGGCTATTTTATTAGGTGATGTAACATTACATTTTGTGCTCAATGTGTTGTAGCTGCCCGGTTGGCAAACTACCGTTTCACACTTCGCTTGTTATACTGCCGGCTTCTAGTTGCTGGGAGTCAGTCGGGTGGCATGTTCCACACTGGAGTTGGAGACTGTTTCTCCTTCCTCCTCCTCTCTGCGCTGCTGACCATCGTGGAAACAACACCTCTTTGTCTCTGCTTGTTTTCTCGTCATTTAGATTTTGTTTGGTAGAGTATGTGTTCGGTGGGAGACGAACAACTCCAGGACCTGTAACTCTGTTCAGAGAGAAAGCCAGACCAAGGATATTCGACGTTTCTGGGTTGTGTCACATTGCACTCGGTCTCTAGCTATAGCTCTTGCCCCATCCGTTGAGGCATCTGTGCACCGTCACAGTCGGGATTTTTATGCTGAACCTAGATTCAGTAAAAGGGAGTTTTGTGACTATTTGGGGACTGTTGATTCCCCAGTTAGTGTCAATTTTCATCTCCTTGTTCCTGACGCTGTGTTGCTGTTGCTTGTTATATTGCTGTTCTGCGAATTGTCATTTTACTGTTCAACGCTGTTCTGATTGTCAGTTTGTTAGAGAAGCTAGCTTATGAAAAAGACGTTCAGTCTGACACTGGTTGATGAGTCTTAACAGTTATCTCAAACTTTACACACATTTGTATATATATTAGTATTGTTTATAATTGCTGACTTTGTACCTGATGGTACATAAGAACCAGATATATGTGCCTTCAGCAATAATACTTTTATGAGAGCAGTGTAGGAGCTAACCTCCTAATTTATATCTTCAATATATTTATATTTAATTTGATTTACTTTGATACCCTAGATATTCACATTTTGTTAATAAACATTTTAAATATATTTCTTTGGTTAGTATCTCAGTTGGGATCCAATGATGATATTGATAATATTCGGATAACTGACCCGATACTGACTTTTTTTGCAAAAGCCTAGTAACAGGCTGGATGCTAGAAAAATCCTTTTAGTGTTCACTGGAGATGTCTATTTCTAAAGATATCACGTCATTTGTAAATACATCATGATACAAACCATACTAGTAACCCATATTCAATCATGAATAAAAAAAATTGATGATATCCAGTGTTCATGCTGGCCTCTTACCTCACTGTTTACATAGCAGCGATCACGAGGTCAGTTAAAGAATAATAATAGAATACAGTGGAACCCCGTAACAACACCCCGAAATCGCATAAATTTGTGTAAATAAAAGTGCTTTTGTAAGTGTATTTTTGGGGTCTGAACTGACTAACCCATTGACATTATTTCTTAGGGAGTAAATTCGTTCGGTTCTTTTATTTCTACAAGACAAAACCATAGCTGAGATCAATGACATACTACTATATAGAAAGCCGCTTGTTATGAGAGCATTTCGGGCAAATTAGGTCAGTTTTGTCCCAGGATGCGACCCACACCAGTCCCACTAACACCCAGGTACCCATTTTACTGATGGGTGAACATAGACAACCAGTGTAAGGAAACACTTCCCAAAGTTTCCACCCCCCGCTGAGAATCGAACCCGGACACTCACCGGGGAAGCAAGAGCTTTTGCCACCAGGCCAGGAGGAGCACTGCAATAGGCATATTGGCCCATGCTAGTCAGGTCTGACTCAAATCTAACCATTCTCACTCTTATATTTGTCTGACCTTATTTAAAGTTACCAAATTTTTAGCTTCAAAGATCAAAGGAGGGGGGACAGACAGGGAGGAAGGTTTTAAAAACAGGCTCGACAAATATGTGGGGAGGTTGGATAAGAGTGGGAACTGCCTAGCATAGGTCAGTAGATGAAAATTATTAACGGTTTCGCAACCAGTGGCTTTATCAATATAAATTCAAGAACATAATTAGATGACAGTTTACCTGGAGAGAGTTCCGGGGTCAATGCCCGACCTGGTCTGTGACCAGGCCTCATGGTGGATCAGGGCCTGATCAACCAGGCTGTTCCTAATCAACCAACAGTAGAACTATATACAAAAGATGAGGTAATCAGTTCCCCAGCATTGTCGGTACTGTACACCATTCATGTACAACTTGTCAGACACAGCAACATCATAGTATCTTGGGTTTAGAGGACATCTCCACAACCTCAGGTATGACCTTCTTCCACTGGGAAGTCCCGCCTACCAGTGACAATGTCTTCGTCTGCTAAACGTCCCTCACCACCTGACGCCAGTATGAGTGGAACCTCGTACTCGAACTTAATTGCTCCTGAAGGCTGTTCGAGTACCGAACAAATTTTCCCAACCAAATTTCATTTTGGTGGCTGTTATCACTAATCTTCATAGGCCCCATGGTGACTTATTTATACAAATATAAAAACACCAAAAAATGCAAAGAAACATGAAATAGTTTACAGGAAGTTCTGGCAGGTCGTGTTTGTTTGGTCGAGTGCCGAGCGATTTTTTTTTTACCAAACAAGCGTTCGAATACCGAATTGTTCGAGTAGGGAGTTGTTCGAGTATCAAGGTTCCACTGTATAAGCGCCAGCTAACTCTGCCTGTGCACCGGGTCACCAACTGGAAAAGACCCAGGCCGAGACAACACCAACGAACCTACAGTAGCTTGCCTGTGCTTCAGACTCTTCACGACTATGGTGCTCTTCACCAACTCTAAGACTGAGGGACTGATTACCTCATCTTTGTATATAGTCCTACTGTCTTCTAATTATGTCCTAATTACTGCAGTGCTCCACTTGTTTTATGTCATAATGGTTGGGTGTGAGTAAGACTTACCTAGCAGGGCACCGATTCAGGCAAGTAGATTTACTGCAGGGCTCCTTTATTTGTCACTTTTTCATTTCTTTGTTTTAATTCAAAGTTTTCGATAGAATACATTTTGAATTAGAACAAGCTGACCCCCTTTCAAGAGGCACTTAAGTTCCCCTGTCTTCTAATAACATGTTCGTTTTTCCACTATAACCAATCTTTGTCCATAATTACTATCGCATTTCCTTTGTTTCGTAAGGTGAAGTCCAGGAGCTTTCCTTAATTTATGGTATAACTTAACAAATCTTTGAGAGAAGGGAGAGGGAGAAGGGAGAGGGAGAAGGGAGAGGGAGAAGGAGAGGGAAAAGGGGAAAAGGGGGGAGAAGGGAAAGGGAGAGGGGAAGGGAGAGGGAAAAGGGGAGAGGGAGAAGGGAGAGGGAGGGAGAGGGGAAGGGAGAGGGGGAAGGGAGAGGAAGAGAAGGGAGAGGAAGAGAAGGGAGAGGGGAGAGACAAAGAGAAGGGAGAGGGGGAGAGACAAAGATAAGGGAGAGAAGGAGAGACAAAGAGAAGGGAGGGGAGGGAGAGACAAAGAGAAGGAAGAGAAGGAGAGACAAAGAGAAGGAAGAGAAGGAGAGACAGAGAAGGGAGAGAGGGAGAGACAAAGAGAAGGAAGATAGGGAGAGACAAAGAGAAGGGAGAGGGGGAGAGACAAAGAGAAGGGAGATAGAGAAAGGGAAGGGAGATAAAGTTAGTCGATCAAACGAAAATGCTGGCCCACAGATGGCTCCAACTTCATCCTGTTCCCTACTTGTATGTCTTATAACAATAAAAAGGCTTTCAAATGAGCTGATGTAGGTAACAGCTTGTCAATAAAGTTAGGAATCCTTAACCTAACCTTATCAAACCCTGTGTAAAAAAAAGGGAGGGGAGAGCTAGGAGAGGGGAAGAGAGAGCTAGGAGAGGGGAAGAGAGAGCTAGGAGAGGGGAAGAGAGATAGGAGAGGGAGAGAGAGAGAGATAGGAGAGGGGGAGAGAGATAAAGAGAGGGGGGAGAGAGATAAAGGGGGAGAGAGATAGGAGGGGGAGAGAGAGAGATAGGAGAGGGAGAGAGAGAGATGGGAGAGGGGGAGAGAGAGAGATAGGAGAGGGAGAGAGAGATAGGAGAGGGGAAGAGAGAAAGAAGGGAGGGGCAAGCGAAAGGAGAGAGCAGCAGCAGTGGTAGATTAAGTATGTAAGTTTATTCAGGTATACACAAATATAGTTACATAGATTATCATACATTACAGCACATGTGTAGAGAACCTAGGATAACCTAAAAAAGGTCAGACAAAGTAACTTATTTCCATTGTGTCCTTTATGGTAGTATATACTCACAGGCAAGGAGCATGAGGATAGCAGTTGAGGCTATGTTGCCAGGAGAGCGTCGCCAGCATCCAGCTACTCCCGTCCAGAAGGCCACGAATACGAAGAAGAAAGACACTATGAACAGAGCAATCATCGATCGAGCCATATCTGTGGAGGAAACAAAAAACAATATATTTATTTATCGTAAGAAATACAAGAGTAACCATTATACATACTATTTTAAAATGTTAGTTAGGGGTGTACCATAATATCGGTATCGGCTATTTTTTGGAATAGGTATCAGTGAAAACGTGGTCGATACTTTTAAAATTGTAATTACACATGTGCTTATAGTAAATTTAACACTACCTCACAATACACAGCCTACATTTCAACTAGTTATCCATGATTGTATTTGGAGCAGAGAATAATAAATAATAACTGCCAATAGTAGACAAATAGGTAGTCACTTGAGTTACTCTCCTCTGTTAAAAATGGTATATAATACCAAAAAGTTATAGAGTAAGACACGTGAGCAATAGTTGGGGATTTTATTGTTGATTGAAAAGTTTCCCCTATACAGTAGGTTTCTTCAATGTTGAAAATTATAAAAATACCCCCCAGCACTACTCTTGATGTATACCACTAATAATAAAACATTTAATAATAATAACAGGACGGGTGGGGTTTAATCCCAGGCAGGTGAATCCGCCATATTTGCAATCTTGTTAATAATTATTTTACTACTATCACCCCCTTTTTCACCTGCCCCCTACCAATTTATTCTTCAGGCCTTCACCTTTCTCGCCAGTTGTGCCTTGACAATTCAGTTGACATAATATAGTCATAAAGCCCTCTCCAGTAAGCAGTTTGGAAGCTTATGGGCCCTTCGGTGGGATGCCCTGATGTTCTCAACATCTTGAACTAAAGAATTGGAACTATCCTTTCCTTCTCTGATCAAACCTGGTTCTCATTCTACTGTACCCCCCCGGGGCTTACGACTTTCCCATAAAAGTAAAAATGAACGCTGAGAGGGTGGCAGTTAAGGATTATAGACGAAGAATGTGTGTATGAACTTGACCTCAATATATTATTTGTTAGGTGTTAGAGAGGTAATGAACTGTTAACTAACGTAATGTATTCCTTCAAAAAAATTAATGTATGGAAACAAATTGATTAGATATATTTATGGGCAGTGCTAAACTCAGGGGCCATACAGCGCCTGGGAGAATGGGAGGCTTTCAGCTTGATTCAAGGAAGAGGAGCACAAATTAAAACCTAAGGATTGATCCAAAAACCAGGTCATATTTTAAAAAGAATGAATTCCATTAGTTTAATTACGCTGGCACATGTAGCAAGAGATCAATGTAAATATTAATCAACATTGTTGGGAGTTGGGCCACAAAGTTTAAGATCTGTCAACTCGGTCAACCCCCACTCTACATCTCACTCCTGCTACAGTACCATATGATTTGACCAAACGTTTTAAATTTTTAGGCTGATGGACCAACCACCACGTTATTGATGGTATACACTAACGCCGTTGATGAACAAGACACATAAACCGGGATCTATTTACCGAAAATTCCAGTGCTGTATTCGATTAGCCAACTAGTCTGGTGGGCGAAATTTTCGGCAATATAGCCAAGTATTGCACGTGCGTATTTTCAACTACACACGTCACCACCAGTCATCGATCAGGTGTGTATTTAGAACCTTATCCCTCACACTTCCATCTCACATGTTCAGAGTAGACTGTACACGAAGACACACTCAACCGCCCGGTAATTCTACACACCTATTTTAAAAATATGACCTGCAAGAAACAACGATTGAACAGATATCTTTTTTATCACTGGACATGAAGATATTCCCCTTTTAAACGGCAGTTGTAACAAATGGAGTTTTATTTTTAACTAGACAACGAGTACGATGATTGGCGTAAAAGTCAAACATTTATTTTCAGTTTCACTCAAATTGGCTTAAAAAGTCACCTTTGAGCGAACTGTCAAAATAAAAGTTTGTTTTTCTTTGGGTTTATATCTGATGGGCGTCATTTGCCCCCAAAAAATTTTCTGGGAAGAATTTCGGGACATTGTGGTCCTAGTCGCTTGATGGCCAGGTTCTCACACGTTACAAGATGACTGGCTACCAGTCTTGCTTCCCTTGCCTCCCTCGCCCTCACCACAAGATGACTGGCTACCAGCTTGCTTTGCCTCCTGCCGTCCACACAAGATGACTGGCTACCAGCGCTTCCCTTGCCTCCCTGCCGTCACACACAAGAGACTGGCTACCAGTCTTGTCTCCCTGCCTCCCTGCCGTCACACACAAGATGACCACCACTTGTTCCCGCCTCCCCTGCCGTCCACCAAGATGACTGGCTACCAGTCTTGTCTCCCTTGCCTCCCTGCCGTCACCACATCACCACCATCAAATGACAATCTCAGACAATGAATTAATATTGATGTCGAATTCCAACCAACACTTTCGTAATGACATTTTACTCAAACAAGGCACAATGAAAAAAATCAGTCTTTATTGATTACAGCCTGGGTTGTCTACATAATGTACTTTGTACGTGCCAAACGTGGTGTTCTAGATTATGGATTACTGGTAATAGTTTGGCATGTTAAGGCCTCTGACGCAAAGGGACAAAAGGTCACAACCTACAAATACATATTAAAAAATATTTTAATCAAAAATATGAAATCAAAAATAATATATATATATATATATATATATATATATATATATATATATATATATATATATATAACATATATGGAGGCATACTAGATCTGTGCCTTGGCTTTAATAATAATATAATATAAATCTTCAAGTTGATGATCTTCATCTGATCACTTCCCAAGACTCACAACTGTCAATCTTGATCATATCTCAAGCAACCAAGGAGCAAAAAGGAGGAAACTTATTTCAACCCAGAACACAGAGATAACTTTTTAACCACTTGGATCAATGGTTAAAGATTATGAGCCCACTGGCACACAAAAATCAAGATGATCTAGTTACCGTATTGAGACTACTCACAG
>WNWK01021403.1:0-34158 GCA_009830355.1 Cherax destructor
AAAAATAATGAAAATTAAGTTCAGAAAATGTGCTAAATGATTTGAAATTTCGAGTTTGAACGGTTTGATTTCGCAAACTATTTTAGCTAAAATACTTAGATTTTACATTTTAAATGAATTTATCAATTAAATTATGGAAAATTTACAAATTTTATATTTTTTCAGAATACTGAAGATATTTAAACTAGAAAATGTTTAAAAATCTATTATGCATATTTCGACGTTTTAATAGTTTGAGTTTTCTGCAAACCATTTTGCTAAATATTAATTTTCACACTTTTAAAGAATTTCTACTGCAATTAAAATTATAAAATCAAATTTTATGATTTTCTTTTAGGAATTATACAGTATATTTACTAAAAAATATTTTTCAGAAAATTCTTGAAATGCCTTGAATGTCAATGCAATAAAATCATTTTTAGCTTAATATTTTAATTTTTACATTTTAAAAATCCATTAAATCTATAAAAATCAATATTAAGAATATTTCATATTATTTTCGAAAATACATAACATTAAATCAAATCTAAAATCATTTTATGCATATTTCGACGTTTTAGAGCGGTTTGATGTTTCGACAAAACCATTTTGCTAAAATACTTAATTTTACATTTTAAATAATTTCTATGCAATTAAATTTATGGAAATTAATCAAAATTATGATCTTAGAAGCTTACTATAGTATATTTTATCTAAAAAAACAGTTTTCAGAAAATCTTGAAAATGCTTAATCGTCAAATGCATAAAATCGTAACATTTTTTAAAATTATTAATTATTTACAATTTTTAAAAATCCATAAAATTATAAAATCAATATTTTATGAATATTTCATTTATTTGAAAATATGAAATTTAAAAAGTAGTTTTGCTAAAATCATTTTAGATTTTAACTTTTAAAGCAAAAGTTTAAATTTTCTATAAAAATTCATTTTTTAAAATACTTAAATTTAAACATTTTAATAGAATTTACGAATTGAAAATTTATGAAAATAAAGCAAAATAATTTTTTTTAAAGCTTTCATAGGTATATTTTATCTAAAAAATATTTTTACAAAATCTTATTAAAATTCCAATTCAAAAATTATAAATCTTTATAAATATTTCATATTATTTTCAAAATACATGAAACATTAAAAACCAGAATGTTAAAATGATTTTTGTACACGTTAAGGGTTTGATGCTTTTCTGAAAACTCATTTTTGTAAAATACTTAGATTTTCAATTTTAAATAATTTACTGCAATTGAAATTTATGGGAAAAGTAAGCAAAATTTTATGATTTTCTTTAGGAAGCTTACTCATAGGTATATTTTATCTAAAAAATAGTTTTTCAGAAAATCTGAAAATGCCTTGAATCGTCAAAATGCAAAAATATGTTTTAACATTTAATATTTGATATACATATTTTTAAAAATCCCATTAAAAATCTATAAAAATCAATATTTTTATAGAATATTTCATATTATTTTCGAAAAATACATGAAACATTAAAAAGCTCAGAAAAATGTGCTAAAATCGTATTTTATTGCATATTTCGACGTTTTAGAGCGGTTTGAGTGCTTTTCTGACAAAACTCATTTTTTAGCTAAAATACTTAGATTTTCACACTTTTAAATCGAATTTCTACTGCAATTGAAATTTATGGGAAAAGTATGCAAAATTTTATGCTTACTCATAGGTATATTTTACCTAAAAAAAATAGTTTTTCAGAAAATCTGTGAAAATGCCTTGAATCGTCAAAAAATGCAATAAAATATCGTTTTATACCATTTTGAATATTTATTAATTATTTACATATTTTTAAAAAATCCCATTAAAAATCTATAAAAATCAATATTTTTATAGAATATTTCATATTATTTTCGAAAAATAAATGAAAATTGTGCTAAAATCGTATTTTATTGCATATTTCGACGTTTTAGAGCGGTTTGAGTGCTTTTCTGGCAAAACTCATTTTTCAGCTAAAATACTTAGATTTTCACACTTTTAAATAGAATTTCTACTGCAATTGAAATTTATGGGAAAAGTAAGCAAAATTTTATGATTTTCTTTTAGGAAGCTTACTCATAGGTATATTTTATCTAAAAAAATAGTTTTTCAAAAATCTTTGAAAATGCCTTGAATCGTCAAAAAATGCTATAAAATAACGTTTTATAGCATTTTTTAATATTTATAAATTATTTACATATTTTTAAAAAATCCCATTAAAAATCTATAAAAATCAATATTTTTATAGAATATTTCATATATTTTCGAAAATACATGAAACATTAAAAAGCTCAGAAAATGTGTAAAATCCATTTATGGCATATTTCGATTTATTAGAGCGTTTGATGCTTTTCTGACAAAACCATTTTTAGCTAAAATACTTTGATTTTCACACTTTAAATAGAATTTAACTGCAATCTAAATTTATGGGAAAAGTAAGCAAAATTTTATGATTTTCTTAGGAAGCTTACCTAGGTATATTTTATCTAAAAAATAGTTTTTCACAAAATCTTGAAAATGTCTTAAATCGTCAAAAATGCAATAAATTCAAGTTTTATAGAATATTTCATATTATTTTCAAAAAATACATGAAACATTAAGAAGCTCAGAAAATGTGCTAAAATCGTATTTTATTGCATATTTCGACGTTTTAGAGGTTTGAGTGCTTTTCTGGTAAAACTCATTTTTTAGCTAAAATACTTAGATTTTCACACTTTTAAATCGAATTTCTACTGCAATTGAAATTTATGGGAAAAGTAAGCAAAATTTTATGATTTTCTTTGGGAAGCTTACTCATAGGTATATTTACCTAAAAATAGTTTTCATAAAATCCTTGAAAATGCTTGAATCGTCAAAAATGCAATAAAATACTTTTATACCATTTTTTAATATTTATTAATATTTACTATTAAAATCCCATTAAAAATCTATAAAATCAATATTTTTATAGAATATTTCATTATTTTCGAAAAATACATGAAAATTAAAATGCTAAAATCGTATTTTATTGCATATTTCACGTTTTAGAGGTTGAGTGCTTTTGGAAAACTTATTTTTCAGCTAAAATATTAGATTTTCACACTTTTAAATAGAATTTCTACTGCAATTGAAATTTATGGGAAAAGTAAGCAAAATTTTATGATTTTCTTTAGGAAGCTTACTTATAGGTATATTTTATCTAAAAAAAATAGTTTTTCAGAAAATCCTTGAAAATGCCTTGAATCGTAAAATGCAATAAAATAACGTTTTATAGCATTTTTAACTATTTATTAAATTATTTACATATTTTTAAAAATCCTATTAAAAATCTATAAAAATCAATATTTTTATAGAATATTTCATAATATTTTGAAAATACATGAAACATTAAAAAGCTCAGAAAATGTGCTGAAATTATTTTATTGCATATTTCGACGTTTTAGAGCGGTTTGAGTGCTTTTCTGACAAAACTCATTTTTTAGCTAAAATACTTAGATTTTCACACTTTTAAATCGAATTTCTACTGCAATTGAAATTTATGGGAAAAGTATGCAAAATTTTATGCTTACTCATAGGTATATTTTACCTAAAAAAAATAGTTTTTCAGAAAATCTGTGAAAATGCCTTGAATCGTCAAAAAATGCAATAAAATATCGTTTTATACCATTATTGAATATTTATTAATTATTTACATATTTTTAAAAAATCCTATTAAAAATCTATAAAAATCAATATTTTTATAGAATATTTCATATTATTTTCGAAAAATAAATGAAAATTGTGTGTAAATCGTATTTTAGTTTTTTTCGATTTTTTTAGGGGTTTGAGTGCTTTTCTGGAAAAACTCATTTTGCTAAAATACTTAGATTTTCACACTTTAAAAGAATTTACTGAATGGAAATTTATGGGAAAAGTAAGAAAATTTTATAAAATGGTGACAGTCAGCACCTGCACAAGTATAGAAAAAGTCATCCACATAGACATGACCAAATATTGATGGGAGAACAGATGCCAGATTATTTATAGCAAGCAGAAAAGTGTTGTGCTCAGAACACATCCCTGGGGACACCTTCAGTTGGACAAATTCCGGGAGAGTTCATTACTAACCCGACCCGAAATGTCTGTCAGTTAAGAAAGCCTTAAGAAAGAATGGTAGGTTGCCTCTGAGGCCAAGGAGGGCCTGGGCCAAGATATATATCTCCAAGTTGTATCATAAGCCTTCTCAATCGAAAAGATAGCTAACCGAATGGTTATTCGCAAAGGCATTACGAATATACGTATCCAAGCGCAGAAAGGGGTCAATGGCAGAACGGCCCTTACGGAAGCCATACTGACTAGGAGAGACTACTGAGTCTCTAAATACCACATCAAACGTCTATTAACTAGACGCCCATCACCTTGCAAACTGCACTGGTAAGAGCGATGGGACGGTAGTGAGAGGGATCACGTCCGAGCACCTGGTTTCGAAAAGGAGAACAATAGCAGACTTCCACAGCTGGGGAATAACTCCTATACCATACAAGATTAAAGAGTCGTAAGAGGACAGTAAGAGCAGACTGATGTAAATGCTGTAGCATACGAATATGTATGCCGTCTGGCCCAGCTGCCGATGATCGGCAAGCAGAGAGTGTTGCCTCCAGTTCTTGAAGGGTAAGGAAGCATTATAGGATTCTTCTCAAGAGAAAAAAAACTAAGGGCTTTAACTTGCTGGCAGACTTAGAAGAAAGGAACGAGGGGCATAGATGGAGCCCCTGAGAAATGCGGACGAGATGATTACCAATTTCAGTGGCAACGGCAAGAGGGGTTATATCGACACCAGCAACCTGAAGAACAGGAGCCGGGTCGAGGAGAATTTACCACCACTTCCGCACTTTCTTCCAGACTGCACTCATCGAGGAAGCCGAAGTGACAGTAGAAACGTAATCTCGCCAGCAAGTGCGTTTAGCATCACGTATGACACGGCGAGCAATAGCTCTCTTCTGCTTGAAATCAAGGAGTCTCTCTGTGGTTCTGTTATACCGATCATTCTGCCCCATGCAGCGCTGTTCAAACGCACTGCCCGAGCACAAGTAGGAGACCACCAAGGCACGCACTTCTGAGGATGCTTGCCCGAGGTTTGGGGAATATAATGTGAAGCTGCTGTGAAGATGGAGGACAAAAGAGATGTAAAACCTCATCAATGGAGGACGAGGTAGGAACCTCATGAAAGGCAGTAAGATGTGGTAAAGGTCCCATTTCGCCCGGTCAAATTGCAGGTGGGCAATGAGGAGGTGGAGAAAACAGAGGGGACTTTAGGATGATTGGGAAATGATCGCTGTCATGCAAGTCCGGGAGGACAGACCAGGTGAAGTCAAGGACAGCTGATGAAGAGCAGATGGAAAGATCGATGCAGGAGAAAGAATGAGTTCGGGATCAAAATGGGTAGGAGTACCCGTATTTAAAACATGGAGGGGAAGAGAAGCAAGAAATGCCTCCAACTGAATACCACGGAGTCACAGTGCGACCCTCCCAGAGAAAGTGGTGCGTTAAAATCGCCAAGTAATAGAAGGGGTGGCGGTAAGGAAGAAACCAGAAAATCAATATCTGGGATAGACAATGTCCGCGAAGGGGAGAGATATAAGAATAGAGTGTATACCACTTATTCAAGTGGATACGGGCTGCGTGTAATGTAAGGAAGAAGGGACATAGAGCTGACGGTATGGAACACCATTAGCGTATAAGAAGAGTACTTGCTAAAGGTTCCATCGAAAAAGGATCCGATGAATATAACAAATTATAGCCTGAAAAGGGCCTGATAACAGTGGATTGTAATTTGGGTTCTTGCAAACAGACTCCCAATAGGGGAAAACTGGGAGAGCAACACCTGAAGCTCACCCTGTTACCCTGAGGCCTCGGATATTCCACTGCAAATAAGCCATGATTTATGGAGAGAAAGATATAAGTGGAAGTGAGAGGAATCTATGGACTAGGTTAGAAAAGTCCACGTGTGGAGGTAGCGGAAGACCTGTAATCAGAGAAGGAGGAGGACGTTGGAAGGAAGGGGGTTGAGACAAAGAAGAGAGATGAGGAACCTCAGGTGGAGTAGTGTCCATCATCTGTCCAGTCTCTGTAATATATTCTGCAATAGCTTCCAGTGTTTTGAAGACAAAGATGCAGAATGGGACTACATAGAAATGGAAGAAGAGTGGAGCAACGATCGGGAGTCTATAGACTGCACTAAAGTAGAGGACAAGGAGGTAGAAGAGGAACTGTCGAGGGACTTGGGAGGGGACAGGGATGAAGGTAGTGTATGAGAGGAGGATGAACTCCACACACGTTACAGAACTAGTCGGAGGCGAAGAACCTGGCAATAGGGATTTTTGCCGGCTTATAAGAGGGGGCGCTGAGGTTTAGGTGTAGGACGAGGACGGTAGACTCAGAATTGTGCGAGTGAATAGAGGAAGGAGTGTGGATAGAGTGGAAGCCGAGGTAGGGACCTCGGAGCCAAGAACATCAAAAGGATTCGAGACAGGGTGACGGAGGATGAGGCAACCACAGAGGAAGCCGTGGAAGTTGGGACCCCAGAAGCGGGGTGACGTTTAGCATCGAGAATAAGAAATACAGGGAAGTTTCCCTTGAAGGCGAAGATGAGAGACAGCCATAGCATAGGAGAAGCCTTCCGCCCTTTGAGACAACGGATTTCCGCTCATTCAGGTAAACCTGACAACGGCGAGAATATGAAGGGTGTGCCTCATGACAGTTAAGGCAAGAGGGAGGTAGAGTACAAGAAGAACTGGCATGGTCGCAGCACCACAGACTGGGCATTCGGCCATGGACCTGCAATATTTTGCTGGATGACCAAAAAGCCAGCAGTTTCTACACTGCGCGGTGTAGGGTCACCTTCGAACTTGTAAACGTTGACCTGCAATGTAGACCGAAGGTGGAGTTCTCGGCAGTCAAACGTTAAACGAGCTATATTGCAAGGATAACGTCTTCGCTTATTGGCTGGGAGGACAAAAGTGTCAACTTTAAGGATAGGGAGTTCTTGAGCTCGCTGCTCGAAATGTCATCACCACATGTCTGGAAATTCCGTTGGACAATGGTGTGGGGCAAAATGACAGAACCACAACAAGAATTAAGGGAATGGTGCTTGTCAATAGTAACAGGTGTATTGTCAATGGTCGTAAGAAGAGAAAGATCGCGAGCTTGGCCAGCATTCTGACCGTGATGATGCGAGGCCGCTCTTGAGAGCGTGAAATGAGATGTTTTGACCAACATGGCGTAGCAGAGCCTTACCAATACTATGGTCTGAAAGATAGGTATTAGGAGAAGTTGGACGAAGAGTAAAAACTTTGTCCATTGAGTAGTTTGAAACAGAGAGTTTAAGGGGAGTGCGCGACGAGCTTGTCGTTTTGAGAGGAACGAGAAGAAAGTGTCGAATCGTCATGTGTGGGTCTTGGTCGTTGGGTGTTGGACCAGGGGTGGTCCGATGTGAGACGGGCGAGCGATTCGAAATTGCCGCACCGTCGAGGAGAAGCCGGAATCAAGGTCAGAGAAGAGCGAGGTCAGATGTATCTAAAGGGCCAGTCAGGTCCCTGGGACCTGAAGCAGGTGACGAACTGGCACCTGCTTCAGGTACAGGGGTATTAGGGTTGTCCAAGAGTTATCCATTAACAAGGTAGGGTCAGAACTAGGTGCGGTATCAAGGGGCCCGGGGTAGAGTCACGGATTAGGGCATCCATGGTTAGGTTACTTCTTTCTTTTTGTTTTTAAGAAAAAAAGAAAGAAGAAAAGAAAATAAAAATAAAAAAAAGAATAAAAAAGGGGGAACGTGGAGGAATAGCTCCTAGGAGGAATGAAAGGGCGTAAATCCTCCGCGCCCAAGAGGACCTCAACACGCAAGAGTGCAGATGCTGCATGGAACCCGTGCCATACCCTACCCTTCATGCCAGTAAACCAGCAATCCGGGATAGCAACCTCACATCCACCGAGCCACCTCGGCGGACAAAGAGAGGGCGGCCGGATATCCGCCACAAACATACCGCTTCCGGCCACCACCCCGGAATCCAAAGGTGGCCTCCAGAGATACACCCGTCGCCCGAAAGATACCAAGGCCACCCCCGGGAGACCGGAGAGGATCGGACATCCCCAGGCGATCCAGATTCCACGGCAAACTACACCACCGCCAAGAACCTCAACGGAATGGGAATGGACCACGGTACCCTTCCCTACCTAGGAACTAGAAAGCCTGTGGAGAGAAGCTCCCAGGGTAAAAATGGGAAGGAAATAAGGGAGGGATGAGGAGGAGGAGGAGGAAAGGGAAAAGGGAGGATGGGGAATATGGGAAAGGGAGGGGGATTGGGGATAGTTCGGTCTGAGGAAGAAGACCAAAGGTCCATGCGTCTCCCCGACCGATAGCTTACTCGTAAGACCCTTAAGAGAAGAAAAAAAATATTGATATTACTAAGAATAGAACAATTGTTGCTGTCTCAGCACACGTATTATGCCTTGTCAGCACCTCTATCAGAGAAGGCTCCTGATTGGTTCTCAGACCATATTAGCCCCTCCCACACTCATATGATATCAAATGGTGAATTTATATTATATTAGAGAGAAAAATATGAGAAATTGATAGAAGAAAAAAAGGAAAAAATAATAAAAATTTTGCTGCGTCAGCGTGCATGTTATGACAGGTGCCGTCACCATACATGTTATAAATTACAGTAGACCCACGGTGTTCGTGATGCTCCAAACTCGAACAATTATGTAAGTGTATTTTTGTAAGTGCTTTTGTAAGTGTATTTTTGGGGGTCTAAAAGGACTAGTCTAATATACATTATTCCTTATGGGAATAAATTCATTTGGTAATGGCACTTTAACAGCATTCTGGAACGAAAAAATCACGAAAACCGGGGGTCCACTGTACTATAATTCGTTGTAGAAACATCGTATAATGAGAATTATACAGTGGTCCCTCGGTTTTCGCCGAAAATTCATTCCAGAATGCTGCTCAAGTGCCATTACCGAACGAATTTACTTCCTTAAGAAATAATGTCATGTAGGTTAGTCTATTTCAGACCCCCAAAAATACACTTGCAACAGCACTTACGAAAATACACTTACATAAACGTACTAGTTCGGAGATGCATGAAAACCGAGAGACCCCTGTACGAGGGTGTTGCCAGAAAGATCAGCTATTTTTCGGTAAGAACTCAATTTTCATAGTTTTTCAATTTTTTTTCTCTCAGTGCACTCACAATGCCAGAGGCTTAATTCATCAACATTGAAAAATATCCTATATCTCTGTAACTATTGTTTAAAATTGTGTTAGTAAGAATAATTAATCTAGTATCATACTATTAAGTTTGTCATAATACATTGTTCTCAAGTCTAGTTATAGAATCACACTAAATCTTATGATTACAAGCATTGATTCTGATATCAACCTATTATTAAATGACTTACATGAATCCAATAGCAACTGTAATTATTACACAGCAGATCAAGCAAAGACATTACTCAGAGCCAATAATAACATAACTATCTTTAATTACAATGTTAGATCCTTGAGTAAACATTACGATGACCTCACAGCATTACTCAAATCCCTATAGACCAATATGTCAATCATCACACTCACTGAGACCTTGCTAAAGCCTGGTACTACAGATGTCTATGCCATCCCAGGTTACACAGCCATACACAACTGTAGGACAGACCAGCGAGGGGGTGGAATAGCCCCTAATGCCATGGCATGCCAGTGGCTCTCCTTGCATTACAGTTTTATAATTGTAACTACAGTAGACCCTCATTTAGCACGACTTTATGTTGCGCGTTTTGGGTATTACGCGATTGAAGAATTGCGGCACATTTTTATCTAACACGACGTAAACCTTATATTACGCGATTCGCTGGAGGGGAAAAATTTTGAGCCCGCGGTCGCCTGCAGTAGGTTAAACCATTGAGTCAGTGGGGGTCCTACTAAGGGTGGCTATGAGCCACAACAAGTGTTTAATGCTGACGAGACAAGTGTTTTCTGGAAGAAAATGCCAACATGAACTTATATCAGTCAGCAAGAGAAAAGTGCACCAGGCTTCAAGACAGCAAAGGATCGCTTCACCTTGCTCCTTTTGGGTAATGCATCAGGTGATTTCAAGTGTAAGCCCATGGTTATTTACCGCTGTAAGAATCCTCATGCTTTGAGGAAAAGGGAATTTGTTTTTCCTTAGCACAAACTAAGTTTATTCAGGTATACAGAGATAGTTACATTGATTATCATACATAGCAGCATATGTGTAGAGAACCTTGGATAACCCAAAGTGTTATCCTAGAGAACCTAGATAACCCAAAGTGTTATCCTAGAGAACCTAGGATAACCCAAAGTGTTATCCTAGAGAACCTAGGATAACCCAAAGTGTTATCCTAGAGAACCTAGGATAACCCAAAGTGTTATCCTAGAGAACCTAGGATAACCCAAAGTGTTATCCTAGAGAACCTAGGATAACCCAAAGTGTTATCCTAGAGAACCTAGGATAACCCAAAGTGTTATCCTAGAGAACCTAGGATAACCCAAAGTGTTATCCTAGAGAACCTAGGATAACCCAAAGTGTTATCCTAGAGAACCTAGGATAACCCAAAGTGTTATCCTAGAGAACCTAGGATAACCCAAAGTAGTTATCCTAGAGAACCTAGGATAACCCAAAGTTTGGGTTATCCTAGGTTCTCTACACATATGCTGCTATGTATGATAATCTTTGTAACTGTATCTGTGTATACCTGAATAAACTTATAGTTCAGGAAGAAAACAACCATTCCCTCAAGCGGCCGGTGCTAATGTTGTGGAACAGTGGGAGACCACCCGCCTTCCCATGCTACCCTCCCCCAACAACACCCCACCTTCCCAGCATTCGTATTCCATACGCGTCAAGCCAGCGTGTTTGTCAAGAATAAGAGTGAATTGTGTTTTGATCTTTAAATTACTATATCTTGTATCTGCCAAGCAATCATGTCACCCAGTAGGCATACCAGTGTTGCTCAAAGTGGCAAGAAAATGTTTAAGCATTTATTAAGTCTTAGAACTAACGAAGAAAAAGATATTAGACAAAACATAACCTGTGGCTGTAATGAAGTGTTACTTTGTACACATAAGTTTGTGTGACTAACTTACTGACTGACTGGACTGACTTACTGAATGACTTGACTGACTGAATGACTTGACTGACTTACTGAATGTCTTGACTGACTTACTGAATGTCTTGACTGACTTACTGAATGTCTTGACTGACTTACTGAATGTCTTGACTGACTTAATGAATGTCTTGACTGACTTACTGAATGTCTTGACTGACTTACTGAATGTCTTGACTGACTTACTGAATGTCTTGACTGACTTACTGAATGACTTGACTGACTTACTAAATGACTTGACTGACTTACTGAATGACTTGACTGACTGACTTACTGAATGTCTTGACTGACTTACTGAATGTCTTGACTGACTTACTGAATGTCTTGACTGACTTACTGAATGTCTTGACTGACTTACTGAATGACTTGACTGACTTAATGAATGTCTTGACTGACTTACTGAATGTCTTGACTGACTTACTGAATGTCTTGACTTACTGAATGTCTTGACTGACTTACTGAATGTCTTGACTGACTTACTGAATGACTTGACTGACTTACTGAATGACTTGACTGACTTACTGAATGACTTGACTGACTGACTTACTGAATGACTTGACTGACTGACTTACTGAATGACTTGACTGACTGACTTACTGAATGACTTGACTGACTGACTTACTGAATGACTTGACTGACTGACTTACTGAATGACTGACTGACTTACTGAATGTCTTGACTGACTTACTGAATGTCTTGACTGACTTACTGAATGCTTGACTGACTTATGAATGTCTTGACTGACTTACTGAATGTCTTGACTGACTTACTGAATGTCTTGACTGACTTACTGAATGTCTTGACTGACTTACTGAATGTCTTGACTGACTTACTGAATGTCTTGACTGACTTACTGAATGACTTGACTGACTGACTTACTAAATGACTTAACTGACTTACTGAATGGGCTGACTTACTGAATGACTTGACTGACTTACTGAATGACTTGACTGACTTACTGAATGACTTGACTGACTTACTGAATGACTTTATTAAAGTTAGAGACACTCAGTACAACTATCGACTTCAGTTCCAGAATCTCTACTATCCACCTCAGCCCAGTAGGGCCACAGCATAACTCTCCACTCTCTTCACAATCATCCACAAACATCAGCACCCACAATTTAAGGTAAATACTATTATTTCTGTTACATTTGTAGTCTTAAGCAGTAAAAACAACATAATACATCACGATAATGAACTACAATTACATATTCTCTTTTATATTTGTAAGATCTGTTGGTCTAAAAAAAACTTGTTTGGCTTTTTGGGGACTCTCAGGAACGTAACCCTATTTTTCCTATAAGTTCTTTTAATTATCTAACACGATTTTAGCTAACACGACGTTTTCAGGAACGTAACTACCGTGCTAAATGAGGGCCTACTGTACCAATAACATTGTACACTTGTAACATGCATAGAAATAAAAATTATTATTATTATTATTATTATATTACTCGGATAAACTTGAATGTATCAATAACAAGGGATGAACATGGGGAATATATCATAGCTAAATTTAAATCAAAAGACCTAAAAAAAACTCACAGTGATAAACATATACAGATTACCACAGTCAAACATTCACCATTTTAGTGAAAAATTAGGAAACCTGATAACTGATGCACACATTAACAAAGATCATTTAATGCACACATGAGATTTCAACATAAATCTCCTACATGACCAGGACCCACAAGTAACTGAACTTATAAACACTATGAGCAACTACTTGTTGCTACCAACAATATCAAAACCTACAAGAATATCCTTATTAGACCATATCTGGACAAACACTGTATCCCCTTTAAAATCAGGCATAATCACAGACAACACAACAGACCACTACCCTACCTTTCTCATAACCAACCTAGGTAAATTGCCCCAAGACACCACTAAAGTTACCTTCAGACTACACAACGAGTTAGCTGTAAATAACTTTATAACAGTTATGATTAACATCGACTGGCATAATGAGTTAGAAACATTTACAGATACTAATAAATGCATCAAGAATATCCTTAAAAAAAAAAAACTACCTCTATAACAAACATTGCCCTAAAAAAAACTAAACAGATCACAGCTAAGAGACTTAACAGTCCTTGGCTAACACCCAGCATCCTTAAATCCATTAACAAAAGGCACCAATATGAAAAACAGTACAGAAGGGGTCAAATAACCAGAGAACAATCCAAACGATACTCGTCAATCCTTACCAGCCTGATAAGAAAGTCAAAAAAATTGTATTATGAGAACAGACTACATAACATAAAAGGTGATATGAAAAAGACCTGGAAACCCTATCTGAAATTCTAGGAAATAAAAAGACATCCAAGAACAAAACCATCAAATTAACAAAATCAGATGAATACCTACTCTCACCAACTGAGACAGCAAACAGACTTAACGTTTTCTTCTCCACCATAGGATAGAATCTAGCGAGTAAAATCCCAAGCTCGAACACCCGTCCATCAGACTACCTCACCAACACCTATTCGAATACACCATTCTTAGCTCCAGCCAACCCAATAGAAGTCTTGCTCATCATCAACACCCTTAAAAACAAGGCAGGAGACATAAACAGCTTACCACCTTTTATGTACAAAAATGCTTCTCAGGTACTGTCACCTATTATTGCAACACTCTTCAACAAATCCATTGAAGCCTCTACCTTCCCATCAATTCTCAAAATAGCGAGGGTCACCCCAATCCACAAAGGAGGTGATCAAGCAGACTTGAATAATTATAGACCAATATCTAACTTACTCTCCATGCGAAAGTGGAATCTCCATGGGGAAGTGGAACAGAATTCTTCCTCCGTAAGCCATGCGTGTCGTAAGAGCCAACTAAAATGCCGGGAGCAAGGGGCTAGTAACCCCTTCTCCTGTATACAGTGGACCCCCGAGTTTCGTAAAAACTTCACTCCTGAAGTCTGCTCAAGTGCCATTACCGAACGAATTTACTCCCTTAAGGAAAAATTTCACGTAGGTTAGTCTATTTCAGACCCCCAAAAATACACTTCCACAAGAACTTACAAAATTATACTTACATAATTGCACGATTTCCGGGGTATTCGTTAACCGAGGGTCCACTGTATATTACTAAATGTAAAAGGAGAAACTTTCGTTTTTCCTTTTGGGCCACCCCGCTTCGGTGGAAACGGCCGACGTGTTGAAAGAAAGAAAGATGTAACTTACCTCTGCTTTCTAAAATTTTTGAAAAATTAATTCATAGGCAAATCTATTCCTACCTCATCTCCCACAATGTACTCAACCCCTATCAGTTTGGATTCAGGACTAGTAAGAGTACAAATGATGCTATTATACACATGCTAGAGTTAATATACACTGCACTTGAGAAGAAAGAAGTCCCACTGGGAATCTTCATTGATTCACGCAGAGCTTTTGATACAGATGACCGTGATTTACTGCTAACAAAATTAGCACACTATGGTATAAGAGGGCACTCACTCAACTACCTAAAGTCATACCTTAGTAACAGAAGCCAATACGTGTACACAAATGGAGCTAACTCTTCCACACAACAAATTACAGTCAGTGTCTTACAAGGAAGTGTCCTAGGACCACTCCTATTCCTCATTTACATCAATGACCTACAGAATGCATCACAACTACTCAAACCCATTTTGTTTGCAGATGAGACTACATATGTCTTCTCTCACCCAAACCCAGTCATACTGGCCAACACTGTTAATACTGAATTACAGAAAATATCAACATGGATTACGACTAATAAGCTTACTCTCAATACTGACAAGACCTACTTCATTCAGTTTGGAAACAGAGCCACAAACGTTCCACTTAACATAACGCTCAATGGTTCTCTGGTCACAAGACTCAAAGATAGTAAATTCCTAGGAATCCACATTGACAGTAGCCTTAAATTCCAAACACACATACAATAAATTTCCAAGAAAATATCAAAGACAGTAGGCATATTATCAAAGATACACTACTAAGTGCCTCAATCAGCTCTCCTTGCACTGTATCATTCACTCATCTACCCTTATCTCACCTATGGAATTTGTCCATGGGGATCAACAACATTAAATCACCTTAGAACAATCATAACCCAGCAAAAGGCTGCAGTCAGAATGATAACAAATTCCCACTCTAGGCAACATACTCCACCAATATTCAAAAGCCTAAAACTACTCACCGTACAGAACATTGACACTTATTCTTGTGCATACTACATACATAGAACTCTACACTCTAATATAAACCCTCCACTCAAAATTCTCCTCAGCAACTTTAATAGGACCCATGACCATAACACAAGACACAGATCACTTTTTTATATACTCCATGTCCATATCACCCTATGTAAAAATTCTATGCACAAAGGGCCCTAAAATCTGGAATTCATTACCAGTAAATACTAAAATAACCTGGTCTGAACATCAATTTAAAACTCTTCTGAAAAACCACATACTCACCCTAAACTAAATACTCATTAAATTACTTTCACCAATGCTCACTGTTATTTTCCTATAATATAATTTCAATATTTACTATTGATGTAACCATCCTACAAAACACTTGTCACAATGTAATATCCACAGAATGTAATTTGAGTACATTTATTAACTGTTATAAGCAAATGTTTAACTAAAACAAACTCAATCAACTTCTCTAGTACAGTGGTACCTCGACTTACGATATTTTTTCATTCCAGAATGCTGTTCAATTGCCATTACCAAACGAATTTATCTCCTTAAGAAATGTTGTAAAATAGACTAGTCCTTTTAGACCCCCAAAATTACACTTACAAAAGCATTTAAAAAAATAAACTTACATAAAAGGGTGAGTTTGGGGACCATCGTAAGTCGAGGTACCACTGTATTAAGTAGTCTATAAGCCATTAGATTAATCTGCCCTTAATGCCATGGCATGCTAGTGGCTCTCTTTGCACTTCAGTTCAAGTTTGTAATAACAAATCTCGATGTAAACCCTGCAACATCTTTCACTCTGTACACTGATATTGAATATCCATTGTATATGTTCTCTTGAGTTTATAACCAAAATATTCCTGATACAATAAACACTAAAATGGTGTATCTCCTGTATGTACTCGCATATGTTTCACAAGACTGCTTTTACGACTAAAACATTTCAGACACTCTGAACACTGAAATGGTTTATCTCCTGTATGTACTTGCATATGTGTCACAAGACTGCTTTTATGACTAAAACATTTCAGACACTCTGAACACTGAAATGGTTTATCTCCTGTATGTGCTCGCATATGTGTCACAAGACTGCTTTTATGACTAAAACATTTCAGACACTCTGAACACTGAAATGGTTTATCTCCTGTATGTACCCTCATGTGTATCACAAGACTGCTTTTATTACTAAAACATTTCAGACACTCTGAACACTGAAATGGTTTATTTCCTGTATGTACTCGCATATGTTTCACAAGATTGAATTTTTGAGTAAAACATTTCAGACATTCTGAACATTGAAATGGTTTATATCCTGTATGTACTTGCACATGTGTCACAAGACTGCTTTTATGACTAAAACATTTCAGACACTCTGAACACTGAAATGGTTTATCTCCTGTATGTACTTGCATATGTGTCACAAGACTGATTTTATGACTAAAACATTTCAGACACTCTGAACACTGAAATGGTTTATCTCCTGTATGTGCTCGCATATGTGTCACAAGACTGCTTTTATGACTAAAACATTTCAGACACTCTGAACACTGAATTGGTTTATCTCCTGTATGTACTCGCATATGTTTCACAAGACTGCTTTTATGACTAAAACATTTCAGACATTCTGAACACTGAAATGGTTTATCTCCTGTATGTACCCTCATGTGTATCACAAGATTCCTTTTATGACTAAAACATTTCAGACACTCTGAACACTGAATTGGTTTATCACCTGTATGTGCTCGCATATGTGTCAAAAGACTCCTTTTTTCAGTAAAACATTTCAGACATTCTGAACACTGAAATGGTTTATCTCCTGTATGTATTCGCATATGTTTCACAAGACTGCTTTTATAACTAAAACATTTCAGACATTCTGAACACTGAAATGGTTTATCTCCTGTATGTATCCTCATATGTTCCACAAGACTGCTTTTATGACTAAAACATTTCAGACACTCTGAACACTGAAATGGTTTATCTCCTGTATGTACTTGCATATGTGTCACAAGATTGCCTTTTTGAGTAAAACATTTCAGACATTCTGAACATTGAAATGGTTTATCTCCTGTATGTATTCGCATGTGTTTCACAAGATTGCATTTTTGATTAAAACATTTCAGACACTCTGAACACTGAAATGGTATATCTCCTGTATGTGCTCGCATATGTGTCACAAGACTGCTTTTATGACTAAAACATTTCAGACACTCTGAACACTGAAATGGGTTATCTCCTGTATGTACTTGCATATGTGTCACAAGATTGCATTTTTGAGTAAAACATTTCAGACATTCTGAACATTGAAATGGTTTATCTCCTGTATGTACTCGCATGTGTCTCACAAGATTGTATTTTTGAGTAAAACATTTCAGACACTCTGAACACTGAAATGGTTTATCTCCTGTATGTACTTGCATATGTGTCACAAGACTGCTTTTATGACTAAAACATTTCAGACATTCTGAACATTGAAATGGTTTATCTCCTGTATGTGCTCGCATATGTTTCACAAGATTGCATTTTTGAGTAAAACATTCCAGACATTCTGAACATTGAAATGGTTTATCTCCTGTATGTAATCGCATATGTTTCACAAGACTGCTTTTATGACTAAAACATTTCAGACACTCTGAACACTGAAATGGTTTATCTCCTGTATGTACTCGCATATGAGTCACAAGATTGCATTTTTTAGTAAAACATTTCAGACATTCTAAACAGTGATATGGTTTATGTTCCTTCATATTTTTCAAAAGAAGGTATTTTATTTTAAAATATTTTAGTCATTCAACAGTGATATAGTTCATCTTTCTAATGTACTCTTAAGTGTATTTCAAGATTCAGTTTTTTGGTAAACTATTTCTACCAATTAGCGCTACTAATGATTATTTTCACGTTAAAAGACTATCATGATTTTTTAGATTTGTGTTTGAAGACTAATTTAAGTATTGCAACACTGTATATATGTAGAAGAATATTTTCTATTCTCTTGTGTTTAAACAGTTTTTTTTCTTAATTCATAACTACAACATTACTAACCTGTTTTTTTCGATGAATTGACATAAATTTTTTTTATAGAATTTTATTTATGATAAGAAAATTGTAATAATTAATAATATCTAGCCAGTTAAAAATTCATAAGACTCGCAAGTGCTGCCCTTCTTAAAGTACTGAAGATACAGTGTCTGGCAAGACACATCTTGGTAGTCTTACACTGGTGCTTCTTAAAGTACTGAAGATATAGTGTCTGGCAAGACACAACCTGGTAGTCTTACAATGGTGCTTCTTAAAGTACTGAAGATACAGTGTCTGGGAAGACAACCTGGTAGTCTTACACTGGTGCTTCTTAAAGTACTGAAGATACAGTGTCTGGCAAGACACAACCTGGTAGTCTTACACTGGTGCTTCTTAAAGTACTGAAGATATAGTGACTGGCAAGACACAACCTGGTAGTCTTACACTGGTGCTTCTTAAAGTACTGAAGATATAGTGTCTGGCAAGACACAACCTGGTAGTCTTACACTGGTGCTTCTTAAAGTACTGAAGATATAGTGTCTGGCAAGATACAACCTGGTAGTCTTACACTGATGCTTCTTAAAGTACTGAAGATATAGTGTCTGGCAAGACACAACCTGGTAGTCTTACACTGGTGATTCTTACAGTACTGAAGATATAGTGACTGGCAAGACACAACCTGGTAATCTTACACTGGTGATTCTTAAAGTACTGAAGATATAGTGTCTGGCAAGATACGACCTGGTAGTCTTCCACAAAATACTTCTGAAATAGAAACATGAGTGAGTATAGTACAATATTCCACCATTACCAACACAATATACTGAATTTTTTTTTTCATTATTATTACATGTACAAAATAAAATTGTCACATTTGTATTTTTAACCCTTTGTGGGTCCATGCCGTAGTTGTACAGCTTTGAAACCAGGGTTTGTATCCTAGTTCTTTTTTCTGTCTCATAAACACGCTGGATAACAGGTATATCTAGCTACTTCTACTTACATGTAGGTTACACTACACAGGCATGCACATGCATATATATACATACACACATCTATGTTTTTCTTCTTTTTCTTAATAGCTCTTGTTCTTCTTTATTTCCTCTATTGTCCATGAGGAAGAGGAAAAGAATTCTTCCTCCGTAAGCCAAGCGTGTCGTATAAGGCGACTAAAATGCCGGGAGCAATGGGCTAGTAACCCCTTCTCCTGTACACATTTACTAAAAAAATGAATAAGAAAAGCTTTATAAAAATGGGATGTTTGAATGTGCGTGGATGTAGTGCGGATGATAAGAAAGAGATGATTGCTGATGTTATGAATGAAAAGAAGTTGGATATCCTGGCCCTAAGCGAAACAAAGCTGAAATGGGTAGGCGAGTTTCAGTGGGGAGAAATGAATGGGATTAAGTCAGGAGTATCTGAGAGAGTTAGAGCTAAGGAAGGGGTAGCAATAATGTTGAAGGACCAGTTATGGAAGGAGAAGAGGTAATATAAATGTGTAAATTCAAGGATTATGTGGATTAAAATAAGGGTCGGATGCGAAAAGTGGGTTATAATAAGCGTGTATGCACCTGGAGAAGAGAGGAGTGTAGAGGAGAGAGAGAGATTTTGGGAGATGTTAAGTGAATGTATAGGAACTTGAACCAAGTGAGAGAGTAATTGTAGTAGGGGACCTAAATGCTAAAGTAGGAGAAACATGTAGAGAGGGTGTGGTAGGTAAGTTTGGGGTGCCAAGTGTAAATGAAAATGGGAGCCCTTTGATTGAACTTTGTATAGAAAGGGGTTTAGTTATAGGTAATACAGTGGTACCTCGACTTAGGATATTTTTTCATTCCAGAATGCTGTTCAAGTGCCATTACCAAACGAATTTATCCCCTTAAGGAATGATGTAAAATAGACTAGTCCTTTTAGACCCCCAAAATTACACTTACAAAAGCATTTAAAAAAATAAACTTACATAAAAGGGTGAGTTTGGGGACCATCGTAAGTCGAGGTACCACTGTACATATTTTAAGAAAAAGAGGATAAATAAGTATACAAGATATGATGTAGGGCATAATGACAGTAGTTTGTTGGACTATGTATTGGTAGACAAAAGACTGTTGAGTAGACTTCAGAATGTACATGTTTATAGAGGGGCCACAGATATATCAGATCACTTTTTAGTTGTAGCTAAAGTGGGAGTAAAAGGTAGATGGGATACAAGGAAAATAGGAGCAGTAAGTAAGAGAGAGGAAAGGTTTATAAACTAAAAGAGGAGGCAGTTAGGGTAAGATATAAACAACTATTGGAGGATAGATGGGCTAGTAAGAGTGTAGGCAATGGGGTCAAAGATGTATGGAGTAGATTAAAGAATGTAGTGTTAGAGTGTTCAGCAGAAGTTTGTTTTATATATATATATTTTTTTTATTAACACATCGGCCGATTCCCACCAAGGCAGGGTGGCCCGAAAAAGAAAAACTTTCATCATCATTCACTCTATCACTGTCTTGCCAGAGGGGTGCTTTACACTACAGTTATAAAACTGCAACATTAACACCCCTCCTTCAGAGTGCAGACACTGTACTTCCCATCTCCAGGACTCAAGTCCGGCCTGCAGGTTTCCCTGAATCCCTTCATAAATGTTACTTTGCTCACACTCCAACAGCACGTCAAGTATTAAAAACCATTTGCCTCCATTCACTCCTATCAAATACGCTCACACATGCTTGCTGGAAGTCCAAGCCCCTCGCACACAAAACCTCCTTTACCCCCTCCGTCCAGCCTTTCCTAGGCCGATCCCTACCCCGCCTTCCCTCCACTACAGATTTATACACTCTCGAAGTCATTCTGTTTCGTTCCATTCTCTCTACATGTCTGAACCACCTCAACAACCCCTCCTTAGCTCTCTGGATAATAGTTTTGGTAATCCTGCACCTCCTCCTAATTTCCAAACTCCGAATTCTCTGCATTATATTCACACCACACATTGACCTCAGACATGACATCTCCACTGCCTCCAGCCTTCTCCTCATTGCAACATTCATCACCCATGCTTCACACCCATATAAGAGTGTTGGTATAACTATACTCTCATACTTTCCCTTCTTTACTTCCATGGACAAAATTCTTTGTCTCCACAGACTCCAAAGTGCTCCACTCACCCTTTTCCCCTCATCAATTCTATGATTCACCTCATCCTTCATAGACCCATCTGCTGACATGTCCACTCCCAAATATCTGAATACATTCACCTCCTCCATACTCTCTCCCTCCAATCTGATATCCAATCTTTCGTCACCTAATCTTTTTGTTATCCTCATCACCTTACTCTTTCCTATATTCACCTTCAATTTTCTTCTTTTACACACCCTTCCAAATTCATCCACCAACCTCTGCAACTTCTCTTCAGAATCTCCCAAAAGCAGTGTCATCAGCAAAAAGCAACTGTGACAACTCCTACTTTGTATTTGATTCTTTATCTTTTAACCCCACACCTCTTGCCAAGACCCTCGCATTCACTTCTCTTACAACCCCATCTATAAATATATTGAACAACCACGGTGACATCACACATCCTTGTCTAAGGCCCACTTTTACTGGGAAATAGTCCCCCTCTCTCCTACACACTCTAACTTGAGCCTCACTATCCTCATAAAAACTCTTCACTGCTTTCAGTAACCTACCTCCTATTCCATACACCTGCAACATCTGCCACATTGCCCCCCTATCTACCCTATCATACGCCTTTTCCAAATCCATAAATGCCACAAAATCCTCTTTACCCATATCCAAATACTGTTCACCTATATGTTTCACTGTAAACACTTGGTCTACACACCCCTTACCTTTCCTAAAGCCCCCTTGTTCATCTGCTATCCTGCTTTCTGTCTTACTTTTAATTCTTTCAATAATAACTCTACCGTACACTTTACCAGGTACACCCTATAATTTTCGCACTGTCTTTTGTCCCCTTTGCCTTTATACAAAGGAACAATACACGCTCTCTGCCAATCCCTAGGTACCTTACCCTCTTCCATACATTTATTAAATAATAGCACCAACCACTCCAAAACTATATCCCCAACCTGCTTTTAACATTTCTATCTTTATCCCATCAATCCCAGCTGCCTTACCACCTTTCATTCTACCCACTGCCTCACGAACTTCCCCCACACTCATAACTGGCTCTTCAACACACCTACAACATGTTATTCCTCCTTGCCCTATACAAGAAATCATAGCTTCCCTGTCTTCATCAACATTTACCAAATCCTCAAAATATTCCCTCCATCTTCCCGATACCTCTAACTCTCCTTTTAATAACTCTACTCTCTTTTTTTTAACTGTCAAATCCATTTGTTCCCTAGGCTTCCTCAACGTATTAATCTCACTCCAAAACATTTTCTTATTTTCAACAAAATTTGTTGATAACATCTCACCCACTCTCTCATTTGCTCTCTTTTTACATTGCTTCACCACTTTCTTAACCTCTCTTTTTCTCTCCATATACTCTTCCCTCCTTGCATCACTTCTACTTTGTAAAAACCTCTCATATGCTAACTTTTTCTCCCTTACTACTCTCTTTACATCATTATTCCACCACTCGCTCTTCTTCCCTCCCGCACCCACTCGCCTGTAACCACAAACTTCTGCTGAACACTCTAACTCTACATTTTTAAATCTACCCCATACATCTTCGACCCCATTGCCTACACTCTCACTAGCCCATCTATCCTCCAATAGTTGTTTATATCTTACCCTAACTGCCTCCTCTTTTAGTTTATAAACCTTCACCTCTCTCTTACTTACTGCTTCTATTTTCCTTGTATCCCATCTACCTTTTACTCCCACTGTAGCTATAACTAAAAAGTGATCTGATATATCTGTGGCCCCTCTATAAACATGTACATCCTGAAGTCTACTTAACAGTCTTTTATCTACCAATATGTAGTCCAACAAACTACTGTCATTACGCCCTACATCATATCTTGTATACTTATCCTCTTCTTCTTAAAATATGTATTATCTATAACTAAACCCCTTTCTATACAAAGTTCAATCAAAGGGCTCCCATTATCATTTACACCTGGCACCCCAAACTTACCTACCACACCCTCTCTACATGTTTCTCCTACTTTAGCATTTAGGTCCCCTACCACAATTACTCTCTCACTTGGTTCAAAAGTTCCTATACATTCGTTTAACTCCCCCAAAATCTCTCTCTCCCCTCTCCCTCCTCTTTCCCAGGTGGCTCCGCATTAGACCCAAAATAAGCGGTTACAGAAAGTGGGTGCGGGGGGGAAGAAGAAGGTGGAATGATGATGAAAGAAGTAGAAGGGAAAAGAGCGATGGGGTTTTTTTAAAAAGGGGGGTGATGCAAGGGGGGAAGAGTATATGAAAAAAAAGGGGGTTAAGAGAGTTGTTGTTGTAGATTGGACATCCGCCCGGGTCCTCCAAGGGACTCGGCCGGTTAAGGAGTGTAAATGAAAAAAGGGGAAAAATGAAAATGGGTAAGACAAAAAATTTTGTTGAAAATAAGAAAAGTTTTGGTAGTTTAAGTTGGGGGCCTAGGGAACAAATAGATTTGACATTTAAACCTTTCGCCAAACCCAATCCAGGCTTCCTGAAAAGGAATTTAAAAAAAAATAATAAATTATTTTTTTTTGAAATGATAGAGAATCGTTTCCTGATGGTAAAGACCCCAAAAAAGTTTAAATTTTTGATTGAAAACTCACGGAATTAGCCTGTATTTGTGATCTCGAATATATCATCGGAAATTTTCCCCCGATTGGCCCCATTTTGGGAAAATTCCATTGTTCCTTGACCAAACTCATAGATATTTCTTTAGAACTCCTTTGGGTTTATCGATTGGTACAAGAAACCCCCAAATTTTATCGATTTAACAAAAAAAAGTGATCAGAAATTGGATTAAATTTCTAAAAATGTTGTCAATTTCAAAATAGGTCCAGAATAAACAATGCAGACATTCCTGGCACTAAAATAAGATGTTATCTGTTCATTAGTCTTTTGGGGCCCCCATATTACTTTTGGTTTCTATTTTGATTTTTTTTTTACTAAAAAAAGAAATTTTCTTTTGCAGACATTGATTATTGTAAAAAAAGGGATAAATAATATCAGTGCACTTGTGAAAGAATATTAGACTCCCAATTGATGTGTTGGACGCGTGGCGGATTTGTTTACTCTTGAACATTTGTCGAACATTTCTCCCACTTTGAGCTCAAAATTTAAGGTCGCATCATAAAACTAATCAAAATCATCTTTTTTTTTGTAGTATGTGTCCTTCTATCAAATGAGACCATAAAAAGAGAATACAACCATAAATACTATACAAAATACACCTCAAAGTCGGCTTTAATCCAAAAAAAAGGGGGAGTATTTTTCTCTCATTACATACTGCGTGCGCAATTTTTTTTTTCTGCGCACACTGACCCCCCAGACCCATTCTCCATATGTGGGCCTCCAGCTTTTTTCCCTTTGATTTGAAGCCGCTGAAAGGCGTTTGTCGTCCGAAACATGGCTCGTAAGGCTATATACGGCCAAACAGTCAAAGGGGTTTAAAAAAAGGGGAGGAGAGTTATTAAATGGAGAGTTAATATCAAGATGGAAATATTTTGAGTTTTTTGTTGATAAGCCCTTTTTTTGTATAGAAGGGGGAAAACTTTTAAATTTGGAAACCATTTAAAACCCCTAATTTGAAAAAAAGGGGGGCAGTTTTTAAAATTGGGGAAAAAGGGAGAAATTTAAAAGGAGGTGAGATTATTTTTGGAAAAGGGTTTAATTCTTTAATAATGGGAAATAAAACAGACGGGGGCGTGATTTTCCTTTTTTAAAAAAAGGGCAAAGGGGAAAATTAAATATAAGTTTTTTGAGTATCCTGTAAAGTTTTGGTAATTTTAAAAAAAAAAAAGACGGGAAAAAAGGTAAAAAAATTGGGAAAGGGGGGGGGTTTTAGCCCAAGTGTTTGAAATAAAAATAGGTGAACAGTATTTGAAAGGGTAAAGATTTTTTTGTGGCATTTATGGTTTGGAAAAATGATAGGGTGGATAGGGGGAATGGGCAGGAGGGAGGAATGGAGTGAGTTCTGAAAGCGGAAAAAGGGGGATAGTGGTCGGAAGTGTGTGGAGAGGGGAGATTTTTCTGGGTAAAATGGCCCTTTTAGACGTGGTGTGATTCCTGGGTTGTTAATATCGTGGTCCCGTCAATCACCCAAAACGTCGTTAGTGATAATATTTAAGGCTTTGGAATTTTTTTTGGGGGTCTGAAAAATTTTTAACTCCATATTTTTTTGTTTTATTTTTTGGTGTTTATCTTTACCCCCCTTTTTAACGATCAAAACCCCAAATTTAGGGCCCCAAATCGGGGGAAAAACGGTCCCAGGGAGAGAATGGGTTTTAAAAGGGCCAGAAAAAAAATCGGAGCCAGGGTTTTGGGGAAAAGTTTCAGTGTCATGTTCCACCCCAGCGGAGAAATACAGACCCCCGGGGCTGGGACTCTTCTTTTCTTCAGTGATATCTCTGGGGTGGAAGTGTCTGAAAATTTTTCATGGTTTTGAGGATTTTTTGGGCCGAAAAATGAGGATACCAGAAGGAAGGGAAAGGGAAAGGGAAAAAATAAAAAGAAGGAAGGAAGGAAGAGATGAGAGGAAGGAAGGAAGGAAAAAGAGCTAAAAGGGAAAGGGAAAGGGAAAAAGAGATGGGGAAGGGGGGGAAAAAAAAGGAAGGAAGGAGGAAAGGAAAAAGGAAAAAGAAAGAAAGAAAGGAAGGAAGATGAGGGGAAAGGGAAACAAAAAATTAAGAAAGGAAGGAAGAAAAAAGGGGAAAAAGGAAGGCAGGACGGAAGAGATGAGAGGAAGGAAAGAAGAGAGAGAGGAAGGAAAAGAGATGAGAGGAAGGAATGAAATAATAAGAAAGGAAAGGGAAAGGGGAAAAGGGAAGAAAAAGGAAGTAGGAAGGGGGTTTGGGGAAAAGAAGGGGGCCCCTTTTTTGTTGACAGGTTGACGGGGGTGGGTGGTGAGAAGGAAAATATGTCTTTTTTACAGCTGCCTTACCCGACTCAGCAAATTTAGAGTCCACACCAACCCTTCAAGTGCTTGAAGTTAATGGAAGTGTCAATTTATATGTGTTTATATCATAAACAAAAGCAAAGGTTGGTAGGTGTAGGTAGGTAGGAAAGTAGGCAATCAAGTAGGTAAGCAAGTAGGAAGTAGGTAACCAAGTAGGTAATGGTACATAAGTGGGGCAGGTGGTAAAGGGGGTGCTGGGGAGGGTAGGGGACGTGAAGAAGGGGTGGGACCCTGGGTTTGACAAGGCATGAGGGGGGGAGGGGTGATATAATATGTCATTTTGACAGCGCCGCCCCTGACTCAGCTATTTATAAGTCCCACCCCAACAAGCATTCCAGAAGCTAATGTCAGTTCATAAATGTCCCGTGACTATATATATTTTTTAGAAACCAGAAGGAAGGCGGTATGGAAGGAAGGAAGGTAGGTAGTGTAGGAAGGGGAAGGAAGTGGAAGGAAGGTTGGAAGGAAAAAGGGTTTAAAAAGGAAGGAGGTGGTAGGAAGGAGGGGGGGAAGGAAGGCAGGAAGGAAAGCAGGAAAAGGAAGGAGGAAGGAAGGTGGGAAAGGGCCCGAAGGAAAAGGAAGGAAGGTGAAGGAAGGTAGGAAGGAAGGCAGGCAGGAAGGAAGGAAACAACCCAGAAAACAACCAGCTTCCCGAAGTTAAAGAATTTAAGGGAAATGTCCCGTGATTATATATGCGTATATATAGAAACCAGAAGAAGGGGATGAGATGAAAGGAAGGAAGGAATGTGAAAGGAAGGAAGGCAGAATGATGGCCAGCACACAAAAACGAACATAGGGGTTTAGGCATGTGTCGACTGTGGAATAAAACCAGAAAGGAAGAAAGGAAAGGGCGAGATGAAAGGTAGTAAGGAAGGAAGGAAGGGGGGAGGAAGGAATAAGGAAGGGAAAGGGAAAGGGAGGTAGGTAGGTGGGAGGGGGTAGGGGGAGGGGGGGAGGTAGGAGGAGGAGGAGGGGGAGGGGGTGGAGGTAGGAGGGGAGGAGGTAGGAGGGGAAGGAAGGGGAAAGGGAAAGGGAAAGGGAAAGGGTGTAGGAAGGAAAACAGGAATGCGACCCGGGGGCCTCACCCAGGATAACACCTAAACAACGGCCCCTTTTTACTTATGAAAAAAATGCTAAAAAAGATGGTTTGTCTGTGCTATACAAAAAAAATGCCCACAAAAATGCAGAGACACTTGTTTTATGTGTGAAAAATGTAAAAAACCCCTGAGGAACCTATTTCAAAGAGTTCCAAAAGCTGCGAACGCTTGCATGTCCGGGACTGTACATATGTATATAATTTTAGAACAATAGAAAAAAAAATTTTTTGTATTGTTGGTTTGTGTAAACAAGTTTTGTAAACAATATAAAGTCTAATGTTTATTTTATTATTGTGTTGTAAAAAGAATTTATATATTACATTACCTTACCTTGGTCTAACAGGCCACTGTTAAGTAAAAAAAAAAATAGTGAAAAAATAATCTAGAATGGGAAATAAACAAATGTTTACTGGTGAGCGGTCCCGCTGTTGCAATAGGGGGCATTTTTCCCCAACTTTTCACCTCCATATCTCCGTAAGTATTTATGGCAAAAAACTGTTTTTGGATAAAAAAAATCGAAAAATATTCTTAACATTTTGATGGAAAAAAATAACTTTTTCAAAATTTTGGACAACAGAATGGCCTCGGGGTTGAGGTTGGCGTCAAAGGGTTAAGGAAGTAAATTCCCCTTAATGCAGAGCGGGGGTTTTGAATAATTTTTTATTTTTTCGGAACCTTTTTTTTGAGGGGGAGAGAATTTAATGTGAGGGTTTTTCGGGTGGGGTTGAAAAAATCAAATCAAAAAGGGGTTGTCACAGTTTTTTTTTGCTGATGACATTTTGTTTTTTTGGGGGATTTGAAGAGAAGTTGCAGAGGTTGGTGGATGAATTTGTTGTATGAAAAAAAAAATTAAAGTGAATATGGGGAAAAAGAAAAAGGGTGAGGATAAAAAAAAATTGTGGAAAAAATTGGATATCAGATTGGGGGGAGAGGTAGGGGGAAGGGGAAAGTATTCGATTTTTGGGGGACAGTCAGCGGGGGTTTGAAGGTGGAATCTTAGAATTTATGGGGGAAAAAAGGGGAGTGGGGGAAAATTTGGGGCAAAAATTTCCCCTGGGTAAAAAAGGGGGAAAGTAGAGATAGTTATAAAACCCCTTATAGGGGGGAAGAGGGTGATGAATGTCACAACGGGGAGAAGGCGGGGGCATGGAGATGTCATGCGAGGTCAATGTGTGGTGGAATATAATGCAGGAATTCAGAGTTTGGGGAAATTTTGGAGGTTTGGCCCCCAAAAATTTTCCGAGGGCTGGGGGGGGTTGAGGTGGTTGGGGCTTTGCAGAAAAGGAACGAAACAGAATGACGGGGAAAATCTGAGGGAGAAGGGGGGATGGAGGAAAGGTTGGGGGGAGGGGTAAAAAGGTTTTGGTGGGGGCTTGGATTTCCAGCGGCGTGGGGCGATTTGATAGGGGGAAGGGGAAAATGGTTTTAATCAGGCTGTTGGGGGCAAATCTTTTGAAAGGACGAAAGGGGGCTGGACTTGAGTCCTGGGATCCGTAAGGGTTGCCCTGAAGGGGGGTTTAATGTTGCGTTTTATAACGTGGGGCCCCTCTGGCAAGACATGATGGGTGAATGATGATAAAAATTTTTTTTTTGGGGCCCCCTGCCTTGGGGGGGGTCACCGTGTGTTAAAAATAAGAAAAAAATTCTATGGATGATCTCAGTTTTCAGATAAGCTGTCAGCAAAATTTGGGCCTAGATATGAGAGAATGGGTGGGCGTAAGTGCACCCCCCAAAAAACCCCTGCACCTACGTGTATAAAAAAAAAACTATCCCCAAGTCAGGGAACCCCGGTTTCTTTAAAAAACTCAACAATTATGTAAGTGTTTTTAAGTTTTTTGTAAGTTTTTTTTTTGGGGATAAAAAGGTTAATCAATTTACATTTTCCCCTTATGGGAATAAATTGTTTTTAACGTTTTAAAACAGTTTTGGAAAAATTAATGATGTAAACGGTGGTCCCTGTATTTTTTTTTTAAACAACTTTGTGGTGTATTTTTATATGGTTTTTATGGTTGTATTCTTGGTCTCATTTTATAGAATGAAAGATATATTACAGAAATAGACAAGATTTTGATGGGTTTATAATTGAAATAAAAATTTAAAACTAAAGCGAAAATGTTTTGGGCCCCAATCCCCAAGAGTAAACAATCCGCCCGCTGATATATGTCAACTGGTGGGTCTGATATGCTTCACAATGCGTTTGGGTTTTTTTAAACAATTACATTATAAATATTCTTAAAAACTTTCTATTTTTGTGAATAAAAAAAAAAGGAATTTTAGGAAACCCCGGAACTAAAAAACAAAAAGTAATTTTAGTGCCAGGAATGTCTTTTTTTATTCTGGACCCCCTTTTGAAACTGGCATATTTATTGAAATTTTGGGGGAAAATTTGGGCCCGATTACCAATTTTTTATCGCATTATTGAATCAAAAAGTGGACCCAGTTTGTAATTCGTTTTAAAAATGCTGTTCAAGTGCCATTACCAAACGAATTTATTCCCAAAAAAGGGAAAATGTAAATTAGATTAGTCCCTTTTTCCCCCCAAAAATATATTAGAAAAAACCCCTTCATAATTGTTCGGGTTTGGGGGGGAAAATAAACCGGGGTCCATGTTTCAAAATAGCTAAGAATTTGGTCTAATGGAATAATTTTAATTAAAAAAAAGGACTCAAAGTGGGCAAAAAATTCCAAAAATTCCGGCAAGGAAAAAAGACCGTCCTCGTGTTTCCATATGTTGCCATGCTTTTTATTTAGTAGATTTTCACGTATTTTGGCGGCTTTTTAAAAGTTCCGTGAACTTAAAAGGTAATCCCTCCAGGTTGGTAATCAAAAAAAAAATAATAATTGAGCCTAAAGGATGAAAAGTGTAAAAAAATAGCGAATCTATTCCCCAGAGGGGAAACCTAATGGGGGGTGCAAAAAAAAAAAAATAATCTTTAAAAATTTGTCAGAGGTAAAAAATCTCCCTGATAATAGTGTCACATGTGGTATAGTGTACGTAAAACCCCGGTTTTGCGTTCCGGGTTTTTGACATTCAAAACCCTTTTTAAGTAAATTTCCCCCCTTTGACTCCCCAGAAATCGTCTGCATGATACCCCCTACCAGCGGGGTCGCCGTTCATTTTTGACTCAATTCCCCTTTTTTGTTTTCAAAAACTGCAAATTTTACAAATTATAAACTCTCCAGAGAATCGGGGGACCCTCAGTTTTCGACAACTCCAAAATGAAAATTATGTAGGTGTATTTTTGTAGGTTTTGTAAGTGTATTTTTGGAGTTTAAACATAATCTAATTTACATTTGTCATGAGAAAAATTTGTTTGGTAACCCTTTTTTCGAATTTGGGAAAGTTATGCGAGGTCCCTGTTAAAAAGATTCCCCTCAATTCCCCCTGTTCGGGGTTTTTTTGAAAAAGTAGTCAGTTCTTGTCCGTTATCTGTTATTTTTTATCATAAGTTTAATAGAGCTTTAGGATGGAAATATGATCTAACTAATCAAAATTAAATTAAGATGTTTATTAAAAATTTAAAAGTTGTCTAGAGGGAAATATCAAAGTAAAGGGTTTTATATAATATAGGAATTTTCCCTAAAATTCTTTCGTATGTAAATAATTTAAAAGGCACCTTTCATATGGCTCTTAAGTCCCGCTGGTATATTGTCGAATTATAAAAATAATACTGATATATAAATTTTGGGTAAATTTATAAGTCTCGTAGTTGCTATTTCTCAAGACTCAACTCGACTTATAACAGTGACTGACAAAATGTCCCCATTAATTTCTTGCCCAAACCTGGCAATCAGAACAGCTTGCTTGAACAAAAAGGGACCGTTTCCCCCAAACAGCTAAGTCACCCCTTTGGGTTTTTCGTTGTCCCAGTTTCCGTTTTTTCGGGAAAATTTGTCCCGCCACCGTATGGGACTTCCTGTGCGCACTTATCACCGTCTAGCATTGTTCGCGTGATGCATCACCCCAGGGTTCTAAAACATTTTTTAAACAATTCATTTTTTTGGCCCTGATTATTGTGTGTGATTCTAAATAAGCTACCATGGGCCCAAAGAAGCTCCTAGTGCCAGTCCTTTGGTGAAAGTGAGAAACCGATGGAGTTTAAGAGGGCAGGCTGCGGGGAGGTAGCTGTGCAGGGAGGCAGGTATGCGGGAGTGTAGCGGGTATGCGGGGGGGGGGAGGCTGAAGGGGTGTAGCGGTATGCGGAGTGACAGGTATAGGAGTGTGCAGGCATGCGGGAGGTAGCGGTATGAAAAGGGTGTAGCAGGTATGCAGGGAGTGTAGCACGGGGGGAGTGTAGCGTTCAGGGGAGTGGCTTTTGCAGGGGTGAAACATTTTGCAGGGGGTGGCATGTATGCGGGGAGTGTAGCATGTATGCAGGGAGTGTGGATGCGGGGATGAGCGGGTTTGCAGGGAATGTGGCAGGCATGCGGGGGAGGGGCGGGCATGCGGGGGAGGAGCATGGAGTGAACTGTATGCAGGGGGGTGTGCATGTGGCAGGGAGTGTTAGCATGTATGCAGGGGTGTGCATGTAGTAGGGAGGTAGCATTTTGCGGGAGTGTAGCGGTATGCGGGGGGTGCAAGTATGCATGGAGGTAACATGGCGGGAGGTGTGTATGCAGGGAGTGAAAACTTTATGCAGGGGGGTAGATGATCGGGAGTGTAGCATGTATGCAGGAGTGTATGTATGCGGGGTGTACGGATAAAAGGGGGGAGAGGCATGGGGGTGCCCTCAGAAAAGGGTTTGGTACCAAAACCCTTATGGAAGGGTTTCCCCTTCCAAAAAAAAGGTCCTTCCCCCCTTCCTCCCCTCTTCAATCCAGCAACATCAGTTTCAAAAAGGTAAATGCCACTAAGTTCATTCATTTGATTAAATCTATCTTTAAAATTCCCCCCAATTTTTTTTCCCCAAAATTCTGGGTTTCTGAACGGATCAATTGAATTTCCTTATTTCTTAAAGGAAAAAAAGTTTGCCGATTTTTTGGGTTTTTTCCGATCCTCTGGAAGGGGGTTTAAAAAAAAAAAGAGGATGACTGTATAACAACGCAGCAGCCGCGTGGAAGTTTACAAAAACAACCCAACTGGGATTCAACTATCTTAAAGGCTAAAAAATCCCTTAATACTGAATCAAGTTCATTTAAACCCAAAACCTTCGACAGGCGCAAATGCCAGAAGAAATTTGGTCAGAAGTATAGCTCAGGGCCCGGGGTAACTTAGAGTATCAGATGAAAAATCAATAAACGTCGAAAAAAAACTAAGTCTAAACAATGCTCGTGAAAAAAGTTACTAGAGTTATGGAATTATATTTCATGTCATCACCGGCATCTCTCCAAAGTCTAAATAATGATAAACAAAGATTAAAAAAGATGTTTTAACCCCGGACCAGCAAAGAAGAAAGAGAGGGGGAAAAGGTCCTGAACTCAGGTAAAATCATCCCGATCAGAGATGGGTCCCCAGTGGGGAGGGAAAGTGAGGTGATATTTTTAAAAAAAATCGAATCCCAATTTTTGGGTGAACCCAAAATCAAAAAAACCCGGGGGTTGGGGGGGCCCAAAAAAGAAATACTTTCATCATCATTCACCCCAACACTGTTTCCAAAGGGATCTTCATCGCTACAATTCCATTAACACCCCTTTTAAAGGGGACTGTACTTCCCTCTCCGGGGAAACGTAGCCTCCCCGGTTCCCTGAAACCTTAAAAATGTTACCTTGCCCCCCAACAGCCGTCAAGTTTTAAAAAACCTTTCCCCCATTGCTCAAAACCCCAAATTTTCGGAAGTCAAACCCCCAGAAAAAACCTTTTTCCCCCCCCCCCCAACCTTTTCTAGCCAACCCCCCCCTCCTTTTCCCCCCCGGGTTATCCCTCATAAAAATTTATCTTCTCTATATGTCAAACCATCTAAATAACCCCCCCCACCCCCTGGGGGTTTTTTGGGGAACCCCCACCCCCCTAATCTCAAAATACGGTTCTCTGCATTATATTCACACCAAATTGCACTCAGACATGACATTCCACTGCCTCCAGCCTACTCCTTGTTGCAACATTCCAAAAACCCTGTCTCACCCCATCAAAGTGTTGGATAAAAACTCTCCCAATTCCCTCTTTTTTTTCATGGATAAAGTTCTGTCTCCCGCTCCTCAGTGCACCACTCACCTTTTTCCCGTTACTATATTCACCCATCCTTCAAACCCCCCCGCTGACACATCCCTCCCCAAATCTGAACACATTCCCCCCCCCATACTCTCTCCCCCCAATCTGATATCCAACTTCCATTATCTATTTTTTTTTTTTTCCTCATCACCTTACTCTTTCCTATATTCACTTTTAATTTCCTTCTTTCATATCCTACCAAACTCATCCACCAAAACCCGCAACCCCTTTAGAATCCCCCAAAACAAGTGTCATCAGTAAAAACAACTGTGAAACCCCCCTGTTAAAATTCTTTATCTTTTTAACCCCCCCCCTTGCCAACACCCCATTCACTTCTCTTAAAAACCCTCTAAAAAATATTTAACAACCCCGGGCACATCCCATCCTGTCAAGGCCTCTTTTACTGGGGTATTCTCCCCCTTTTCTAATCCTAACCCAGCCTCATTCCTAGAAACTTTTACCTTTTAATAACCTCCTATTCCCTACATTTGCAACATCCGCCCCCA
>WNWK01021404.1:0-34156 GCA_009830355.1 Cherax destructor
TTTTTATATTAGAAATTATGATACGTTAAATAAGGTCGCAGTGTGGAGTTTTAAAGATTGGGCGGAGGTTTGATTTAGTAAATTTAAAGAGACTTGACTAAATTTTGTGCCAGCAGTCGCGGTTAGACTTAAAAGTCTAATAAAGATATTTCGGTGAAAGTTATAATGGGTGTTTAGAAGTTAATTGTAGATTTGATTTAACGGCAGGTAGAATTGGTTTGTTAGAATTAAATTGAGATTGGAGTTTAAATTAATGGAAGCTTGAAAAATTGAGGTATAAAACAAGATTAGATACCTTGCTATACTTAGAAGAAATAAATTGACTTGAATATTAGTAGTTATGAGCTTTAAATTCAAAGAATTTGGCGGTATTTTAGTCTTGTTAGAGGAACCTGTTCTGTAAACGATACTACACGAAGAATCTTACTTACTTTTGTTTTTCAGTTTGTATACCGTCATTATTAGATAACCTTTATTGAGGGAGTTATTGTAATATGTGAAGTCAGATATATTAGATCAAGGTGCAGCTTATAGGTAAGAAGAAATGGGTTACAATAAAATTTATTTAAACGTATTAGTGGTTGAATGATTGCTATGAAGGAGGATTTAATTGTAATGTGAATTTAATAAGTTAACATGATATGAGAACTAAAATATGTACATATCGCCCGTCGCTTCCGTTTAAGGTGGAATAAGTCGTAACATAGTAGGTGTACTGGAAAGTGCACCTAGAATTACTTTACTTTGGCAGAGATATGCGTTAAATTTAGAATTTAATTATATAGAAGTTGACTCTATAAGTAAAGGTAGAGGTATCCTACTGTTATTATTATGGTTGTGAGGTATTTAATATTAATGAGTGGTTACTGCCAGAGTGGTTACTGCCAGAGTGGTGGCTGCCAGAGTGGTGGCTGCCAGAGTGGTGGTTACTGCCAGAGTGGTTACTGCCAGAGTGGTTACTGCCAGGTGTTACTGCCAGAGTGGTTACTGCCAGAGTTGTGGTTACTGCCAGAGTGGTTACTGCCAGAGTGGTGGCTGCCAGAGTGGTGGTTACTGCCAGAGTGGTTACTGCCAGAGTGGTTACTGCAGGGTGACTGCCAGAGTAGTTACTGCCAGAGTGGTGGCTGCCAGTGTGGTGGCTGCCAGAGTGGTGGCTGCCAGAGTGGTTACTGCCAGAGTGGTGGCTGCCAGAGTGGTGGCTGCCAGAGTGGTGGTTACTGCCAGAGTGGTTACTGCCAGAGTGGTTACTGCCAGAGTGGTTACTGCCAGAGTGGTTACTGCCAGAGTTGTGGTTACTGCCAGAGTGGTTACTGCCAGGTGGTGGCTGCCAGGTGGTGGACTGCCAGAGTGGTTACTGCCAGAGTGGTTACTGCCAGAGTGGTGACTGCCAGAGTGGTTACTGCCAGAGTGGTGGCTGCCAGAGTGGTTACTGCCAGAGTGGTGGCTGCCAGAGTGGTTACTGCCAGAGTGGTGGCTGCCAGAGTGGTGGCTGCCAGAGTGGTGGTTACTGCCAGAGTGGTTACTGCCAGAGTGGTTACTGCCAGAGTGGTTACTGCCAGAGTGGTTACTGCCAGAGTTGTGGTTACTGCCAGAGTGGTTACTGCCAGAGTGGTGGCTGCCAGAGTGGTGGTTACTGCCAGAGTGGTTACTGCCAGAGTGGTTACTGCCAGAGTGGTGACTGCCAGAGTGGTTACTGCCAGAGTGGTGACTGCCAGAGTGGTTACTGCCAGAGTGGTGGCTGCCAGAGTGGTTACTGCCAGAGTGGTGGCTGCCAGAGTGGTTGGAAAAATAAACACGTAAGCAGTATAATGTGATCCTTTATTGACAACGTTTCGCCCACGCAGTGGGCGATAATAATGCCTGGACAGTCAGTGGACTGACGGCACAAGAAGACCGGAGTGTCCATCTTCAAGGACTCAGTGACCGTCTTCAAGGACTCAGTGTCCATCTTCAAGGACTCAGTGGCCGATTTTCATTTCTTCTGAACTTAAATTCAGTAATAATTGAAGATGAACAAGAGAGAAATTAAAAAAGGAATATTCAGAATTTGCAAATTATTGTGATAATGATGTGGCAGCCATTCAGTTATATGACGAAATTATTGATTTTGTGATGATCCTTCCAGCTGGAGGGAATAGAATTTCCCCTGATGGTAAAGATGGTGTGGTGTGTTTACTGCAGTATGGGAGGGATGTCTCTCCCATGCTGTGTTTACTGTAGTATGGGAGGGATGTCTCTCCCACGCTGTGTTTACTGTAGTATGGGAGGGATGTCTCTCCCACGCTGTGTTTACTGCAGTATGGGAGGGATGTCTCTCCCACGCTGTGTGTTTACTGTAGTATGGGAGGGATGTCTCTCCCACGCTGTGTTTACTGTAGTATGGGAGGGATGTCTCTCCCACGCTGTGTGTTTACTGCAGTATGGGAGGGATGTCTCTCCCACGTTGTGTTTACTGCAGTATGGGAGAGATGTCTCTCCCACGCTGTGTTTACTGCAGTATGGGAGGGATGTCTCTCCCACGCTGTTTACTGCAGTATGGGAGGGATGTCTCTCACACGCTGTGTGTTTACTGCAGTATGGGAGGGATCTCTCCCACGCTGTGTTTACTGCAGTATGGGAGGGATGTCTCTCCCACGCTGTGTTTACTGTAGTATGGGAGGGATGTCTCTCCCACGTTGTGTGTTTACTGCAGTATGGGAGGGATGTCTCTCCCACGCTGTGTGTTTACTGCAGTATGGGAGGGATGTCTCTCCCACGCTGTGTGTTTACTGCAGTATGGGAGGGATGTCTCTCCCACGCTGTGTGTTTACTGCAGTATGGGAGGGATGTCTCTCCCACGCTGTGTGTTTACTGTAGTATGGGAGGGATGTCTCTCCCACGCTGTGTTTACTGTAGTATGGGAGGGATGTCTCTCCCACGCTGTGTGTTTACTGCAGTATGGGAGGGATGTCTCTCCCACGTTGTGTTTACTGCAGTATGGGAGAGATGTCTCTCCCACGCTGTGTTTACTGCAGTATGGGAGGGATGTCTCTCCCACGCTGTTTACTGCAGTATGGGAGGATGTCTCTCCCACGCTGTGTGTTTACTGCAGTATGGGAGGGATGTCTCTCCCACGCTGTGTTTACTGCAGTATGGGAGGGATGTCTCTCCACGCTGTGTTTACTGTAGTATGGGAGGGATGTCTCTCCACGTGTGTGTTTACTGCAGTATGGGAGGGATGTCTCTCCCACGCTGTGTTTACTGCAGTATGGGAGGGATGTCTCTCCACGCTGTGTGTTTACTGCAGTATGGGAGGGATGCTCTCCCACGCTGTGTTTACTGCAGTATGGGAGGGATGTCTCTCCACGCTGTGTTTACTCAGTATGGGAGGGATGTCTCTCCACGCTGTTTACTGCAGTATGGGAGGATGTCTCCCACGCTGTGTGTTTACTGCAGTATGGGAGGGATGTCTCCCACGCTGTGTTTACTGCAGTATGGGAGGGATGTCTCTCCCACGCTGTGTTTACTGCAGTATGGGAGGGATGTCTCTCCCACGCTGTTTACTGCAGTATGGGAGGGATGTCTCTCACACGCTGTGTGTTTACTGCAGTATGGGAGGGATGTCTCTCCCACGCTGTTTTTACTGCAGTATGGGAGGGATGTCTCTCCCACGCTGTGTGTTTACTGTAGTATGGGAGGGATGTCTCTTCCACGCTGTGTTTACTGTAGTATGGGAGGGATGTCTCTCCCACGTTGTGTGTTTACTGCAGTATGGGAGGGATGTCTCCCACGCTGTGTGTTTACTGCAGTATGGGAGGGATGTCTCTCCCACGCTGTGTCATACACATTACTGCTTACAATCGCATTTTCAGTTGCAAGTTGTGAAAGGTCATTTTCAAAACTGAAATTAATTATTATTATTATTATAATCAAAAGAAGCGCTAAACAACTGAAATTAATAAAAACATATCTGAGGTCTTCAATGTCACAAGAGCGACTGACCAACCTGGCTTTAATAAACATTGTAAAAGAATTTCTCACAGCTGATGTAAAAAGTGACGTAGTTCAAGTGTTTTCTGACACCAGGAATCATTTGGGGAAAAGAACTTAATAAATTGACTTTCTGGTGGATGCAAATAATGTAATAACATGTTTTATGGTACCCAAAAACAATAATATTGCCGAAACTTTATATTTTTTTCATTTTACACCCATGGTTTGCAAAATGGAAGGGATTATTACCCAAGATTATTATTATTATAATCAAATAGAAGCGCTAAACCACAGGGTATTACCCAAGAGTGCTCCCTCAAAAAGTCAAACAAGGTCCCCTCAATAACTTGTAAAATTCAGAATGATCGGTTCATAAATAATGTAGAACCGCCAGAAGAAATACAAAAAAAAAATCAAATAATCAAATAGAAGCGCTAAACCACAGGGGTCATACAGCGCTGCAGAAGAAATACAAACAAATGCACTTTCAGGAAAAATCAAGGAATACATTGAACGTTAGTATATATTGGGTAAAAATATTCATAGTGCCTTTATACGTTTATTGAGAGTAGAACTGGTTGTATAGACATTATTCCTGAAGTATCCAATAGTTCAGCATCAGTGAACAACAATTCGTCTTGAGAGGAGTGTGATGGTGGTACCAGTGGCGTCACCCACACCAGCTGCCTCCCTCTCTGTTTTTATAGCCTTTTGCATTGTTTCTAAGCGCTTTCTCCTCTTCTTGCTAATGTTTTTGGTAAACTGTTTCCTCTTTCTAGGTATCGGGTACAGAAAATGTATACAATGAAAGGGTAAAAGTGACGTTTCAAGGTTAGACAGCTGTCAGACAAAGTGGCACACCTCTACTCTCTTCTGACTTGTAGTCGGCACTGACTACCTATGTGAGCAGCGTTTTTCTTACAGCTACTCTGATGGTTGCCAGTTACTATTTAAAATATCTGGCTCAAAAATACACCAAAAAAAATACGAAAAGTTACATGTGTGCTACTGTTATGATGGTACACGTGTTACTGTTATGACGTGAGTCGCGCTGATGACGTAGTTACCTTGTTTGTTATAATTACGATAACGTTTTTATGTAATTATCGTACGGAGACGAGACGCACACCAAAAGGTTGCCAGATGTTTGCTCTATTTTTCGGTAAGATTAACTAATTTTTCATATTTTTACGATTTTTTGGTCTCAGCTCAGAATAGCTCCACAGCATACACACACACACACACACACACACACACACACACACACACACACACACACACACACACACACACACACACACTGCAACCACAATTAGGTGAGTACAACCTCCTAGAGTTCTATGATAAAGTAACAGAGGTAAGGCAGGAGAGAGAAGGGTGGGTTGATTGCATTTTCCTGGACTGCAGGAAGGCCTTCGACACAGTTCCTCACATGAGATTAGTAAAGAAGTTGGAAGAACAAGCAGGTATAACAGGAAGGGCACTGGAATGGATCAGGGAATACCTCAAAGGGAGGCAACAACGGGTCATGGTGCGTGGTGAGGTATCACAGTGGGCGCCTGTGACATCATTGAGAGTCTTCAAGGGAGGTCAGTAACCTGGGGTTACTGGTGTGAAATCATTGAGAGTCTTCAAGGGAGGTCAGTAACCTGGGGTTACTGGTGTGACATCATTGAGAGTCTTCAAGGGAGGTCAGTAACCTGGGGTTACTCCGCAGGGGTCAGTCCTAGGACCAGTGTTATTCCTGGTTTATGTAAATGATATGACGGATGGGATAGACTCAGAAGTGTCTCTATTCGCGGATGATGTGAAAATAATGAGGAGAATCACATCAGAAGAGGACCAGGCAGGGCTGAAAACAGACCTGGACAAGCTCGACATCTGGTCTAGCAGTTGGCTTCTCGAATTCAATCCCTCCAAATGCAAAGTCATGAGGATCGGAGAAGGGCAAAGAAGACCGCTGACAGAGTACAAGCTAGGCGGACAAAGGCTACAAACCTCGGCAAAGGAGAAAGACCTTGGAGTGAGTATAACGCCTAGCACGTCTCCGGAGGCACACATCAACCAGATAACTGCGGCAGCATATGGGCGTCTGGCAAACCTTAGATTAGCGTTCCGTTACCTTAACAAGGAATCGTTCAAGACACTGTATACCGTGTACGTCAGGCCCATACTAGAATATGCAGCACCAGTCTGGAACCCACACCTGGTCAAGCACGTAAGGAAACTAGAGAAAGTGCAAAGGTTTGCGACAAGGTTAGTTCCACAACTCAGGGGTCTGTCTTATGAAGAAAGGTTGAGGGAAATAGGACTAACAACACTGGAGGAAAGAAGGGTCAGAGGAGACATGATAACGACATACAAAATACTGCGGGGAATTGACAAGGTAGATAGTGACAGGTTGTTTCAGAGAGGGAACACAGAAACAAGGGGACACAACTGGAAGCTGAAGACTCAGATGAGTCAAAGGGATGTCAGGAAACATTTCTTCAGGCACAGAGTAGTCAGGAAGTGGAATGGACTAGAGAAAGATATAGTGGAGGCAGGAACCATACATAGTTTTAAGACAAGGTATGATAAAGCTCATGGAGCAGGGAGAGCAGAGACCCAGTAGCAGACAGCGAAGAGGCGGGGCCAGGAGCTGAGTCTCGACCCCTGCAACCACAATTAGGTGAGTACAATTAGGTGAGTACACACACACACACACACACACATTCAAAGAGGTGTTCACAGAGGAGATAGAAGGGCCTCCAGAAAGGAGGAGAGGTAGGGTACACCAAGTGCTGGAAACAATACACACAACTGAGGAGGAAGTAAAGAGGCTACTAAGCGAGCTAGATACCTCAAAGGCGATGGGGCCGGATAACATCTCTCCATGGGTCCTGAGAGAGGGAGCAGAGGAGCTATGTGTACCCCTAACAACAATCTTCAACACGTCTATCGGAACAGGGCAACTACCTGAGGTATGGAAGACAGCAAATGTAGTGCCAATCTTTAAAAAAGGAGACAGGAACGTAGCACTAAACTACAGACCAGTGTCACTGACATGTATAGCATGCAAGGTCATGGAGAAGATAATCAGGAGAAGAGTGGTGGAGCAACTAGAAAGGAATGAGCTTATCAACGACGGCCAGCACGGTTTCAGGGACGGGAAATCCTGTGTCACAAACCTACTGGAGTTCTACGACAGGGTGACAGCAGTAAGACAAGAGAGAGAGGGGTGGGTAGATTGCATATTCCTGGACTGTAAGAAGGCGTTTGACACAGTTCCACACAAGAGATTAGTGCAGAAGCTGGAGGACCAGGCAGGGATAACAGGGAAGGCACTACAAAGGATCAGGGAATAGCTGTCAGGAAGACAGCAGCGAGTCATGGTACGTGGCGAGGTGTCAGAGTGGGCGCTGGTGACGAGTGGGGTTCCACAGGGGTCAGTCCTAGAACCTGTGCTGTGTCTGGTATTTGTGAACGACATGTCGGAAGGAATAGACTCCGAAGTGTCCCTGTTTGCAGATGATGTGACGTTGATGAGAAGAATTCAATCGGAAGAGGACCAGGCAGAACTACAAAGGGATCTGGACAGGCTGCAAGCCTGGTCCAGCAATTGGCTCCTGGAGTTCAACCCCACCAAGTGCAAAGTCATGAAGATTGGGGAAGGGCAAAGAAGACCGCAGACGGAGTACAGTCTAGGGGGACCAGAGACTACAAACCTCAATCAAGGAAAAAGATCTCGGGGTGAGTATAACACCAGGCACATCTCCTGAGGCGCACATCAACCAAATAACTGCTGCAGCATATGGGCGCCTAGCAAACCTAAGAAAAGCATTCCGACATCTTAATAAAGAATCGTACAGGACTCTGTACACTGTGTACGTTAGGCCCATATTGGAGTATGCAGCACCAGTTTGGAATCCACACCTAGCCAATCACGTAAAGAAGCTAGAGAAAGTGCAAAGGTTTGCAACAAGACTAGTCCCGGAGCTAAGGAATTAGTCTTGAGGAGAGTCTTGAGGAGAGGTTAAGAGAAATCGACCTGACGACACTGGAGGACAGGAGAGATAGGGGGGACATGATAACGACATACAAAATACTGAGAGGAATTGACAAGGTGGACAGAGACAGAATGTTCCAGAGATGGGACACAGCAACAAGGGGACACAGTTGGAAATTGAAGACTCAAATGAATCACAGGGATGTTAGGAAGTATTTCTTCAGTCACAGAGTGGTCGGGAAGTGGAATAATTTGGGAAGCGATGTAGTGGAGGCAGGTTCCATTCATAGCTTTAAGAAGAGGTATGATAAAGCTCATGGTGCAGGGAGAGTGACCCAGTAGCGGCCAGTGAAGAGGCGAAGCCAGGAGCTATGACTCGACCCCTGCAACCACAACTAGGTGAGTACACACACACACACACACACACACACACACACACACACACACACACACACACACACACACACACATAATATATATATATATATATATATATATATATATATATGTAGGTAGTAGGTTGGTAGACAGCAACCACCCAGGGAGGTACTACCGTCCTGCCAAGTGAGTGTAAAACGGAAGCCTGTAATTGTTTTACGTGATGGTAGGATTGCTGGTGTCTTTTTTCTGTCTCATAAACATGCAAGATTTTAGGTATGTCTTGTTACTTCTATTTACACTTAGGTCACACTACACATTCATGTACAAGCATATATATACACACACCCCTCTGGGTTTTTTCTATTTTCTTACTAGTTCTTGTTCTTATTTCCTCTTATCTCCATGGGGAAGTGGAACAGAATTCTTCCTCCGTAAGTCATGCGTGTCATAAGAGTCGACTAAAATGCCGGGAGCAAGGGGCTAGTAACCCCTTCTCCTGTATACATTACTAAAGTTTAAAAGAGAAACTTTTGTTTTTCTCTTTGGTGGGAAACGGTCGATTTTTTGAAAGAAAGAATATATATATATATATATATATATATATATATATATATATATATATATATATATATATATATATATATATATATATATATATATATATACCCTGGCACCCCAAATTTACCTACTACTCCCTCCACAACATTTTTACCCACTTTAGCATTAAGATCCCCAACCACAAGTACACTCTCACTTGGTTCAAAACTCCCCACACACTCACTCAACATTTCCCAGAATCTCTCTCTCTCTCTCTCCTCTACACTTCTCTCTTCTCCAGGTGCATAAACACTTACTATAACCCACTTTTCATATCAAACCTTTATTTTACACAACATAATCCTTGAAATGATACATTTATATCCCCTCTTTTCTTGCCATAACTTATCCTTCAACATTATTGCTACTCCTTCTTTAGCTCTAACTCTGTTTGAAACCCCTGACCTAAACAAACGATACTGAAACTGTATTTAGTGCTATTTTTGGGGGAAGATTTGACGATTGTAACATCACGAGGAACTGTATAAACTCTATTCCCTCCGTCAGCTTTGTCTTAGGTTTCTGTGACCCAAGACACGAAACTCATAATGTCTACGCTTTTCATGTAAAAAAAAAAGATTCGGCGGTAAAAATATTAGCCGAGTCTAAGAAGCGACCTCGGACAACATCGTCAGGGAACACCGCTGTGAACCCAACACCGTCAGAAGATTTAGAACTATCTGTATAAACTGCGACGGCATGAGCATGCGACCGTAGGTGATCAAGAAAAAGAGAGCGAGAAACAGTCGTAGGTAGGAGAGCTTTGGCGCACGGCAGTTGGGGAGAACAGACACGAATCGTCGGAACCTCCCAAGGGGGAAGGGAAAAGGCAGACGCTAAATGAACATACAAGGGAGGCTACTGGAGAGAAGACTGGAGTGAGTGAAGATTAAGAGAAAACGGTCGGAGTAAGCAGGGGCGTCGAACAAATAATGGGCTTCTACTAACATCTGAGACCAACCTATATGTAGAAGGAACACGAAGGTCTTGAGCGAAGGAAGGAACATTTGCTTCAGCATAGAGGCTTTCAACAGGGGATGAACGAAAGGCACCAAGGCATAAACGTAGACCCTAGTGATGAAGGGGATATAACTTAGAAAGACTTGTAGAAGCCGCAGAATAGACTTGATCGCCATAATCCAGCTTGGACAAGACTAGGGTGGAATGCAAACGGAGGGGAGTCCGGCGATCTGCTCCCCATGAACGATGCGCAAGAATTTTAGGGAGATTCAGCCGACCATGGCAAGCTGCCTTCAAAGAGGAAATGTGAGGTTTCCATGTCAACCGGGGATCGAAGAGAAGGCCAAGAAACTTGACCGTATCACATTCTGGAATACGTGAGCAGCGTAAATACAATGGAATATCTGGGATAAGAGGACGTCTAGTGAAGGTAATGAAATGGGTTATCGTAATAGAAAACTTAAATCCATGAGAAGTGGCCCAGTGGGAAACTCGGTCAATCGCATCCTGAAGGGAGGCTGCTACCAGGCGACAGTCAGCGCCTGCGTAAGCTATAGCGAAGTCATCCATATAAAGTGACCACCAAATATGCAATGGAAGAAGGGAAGGTAGGCCATTTAGAGCCAAGAGAAAAAGGGTAGTGCTAAGGACACAAACTTGTGAGACTCCCTCGGACTAAACAAAGTCAGAGGAAAGCGAGGCGCCAACACGGACACGAAAATGTCTGTCAGATAAGAAAGCAGCAAGGAAGGTTGGTAGATTACCGCAGAGGCCTAAGCAGTGGGCTTGGGCTAAAAAGTTATACCTCCAAGTGATGTCATATGCCTTCTCAAGATCAAAAAAGACTGCTAGGACGAAGTGTTTGTTAGCAAAGGCATTTCGCACATACGTATCTAAGTGGAGCAAGGAGTCCAAAGTAGAGCGGCCCTTGCGAAAGCCATATTGGTCAGGAGAAAGACTATTGTGAGTCCAAATACCATATCAAACGTCTATTCACCAATCGTTCCATCACTTCACAGACTACACTGGTCAGAGCAATGGGACGATAGCGAGAAGTATCAAGCACCGAGGTGCCTGGTTTACGAAACGGTAGTACAATGGCAGATTTCCATTGTTGATTAAGAACCCCTCCCGTCAAAATAAGATTGAAAAGACGCAAAAGGACTGTAAGGGCTGTAGAATGCAGATGTTGTAGCATACGGATATGAATATCATCAGGCCCAGCAGCCGATGACTGGCAAGCGAAAAGTATGGACTCTAGCTCTAGGAGAGTGAAAGGTACGTTATACAACTCCTTCCATTAGAAGAGGGTTTGAGGGTTTAAAGGTATGCCACAGCCAGGGAATGGGCTCAACAACTTTAGTCACAGGGCACATGCACATGGCAACTGGTCCTAGAATGTTGCTCTATTTATCGTATACCAGCGATGAAAAGTTGAAGCCGATGGGATGAGGCCTCGTGTTATGAGCGAAATAAAAATGAAAGGTTGGAAACAAATGAAAAACAAAAGAAAAAATTCAGGCAACCACTTAGAGGTCCGCTTTTGGGAATACCTAAAAATAATATTAATAATAATAATAATCACTAGTACAATTATCATGGTGTACAATTCACTAGCACAAGTACCATGATGTACATCTCACTAGCACAAGTACCATGATGTACAACTCACTAGGACAAGTACCATGTGTACAACTCACTAGCACAAGTATCATGGTGTACAACTCACTAGCACAAGTACCATGATGTAAAACTCAATAGCACAAGTACCATGGTGTACAACTCACTAGCACAAGTTCCTTGATGTACAATTCATTATCACAAGTGCCATGATGTACAACTCACTAGCACAAGTACCATGATGTACAACTCACTAGCACAAGTACCATGGTGTACAACTCACTTTTATAAGTACCATGGTGTACAACTCACTAGCACTAGTACCATGATGTACAACTCACTAGCACTAGTACCCTAGCATAAGTACCATGGTGTACTCTCATTAGTACAAGTACCATTGTGTACAACTCACTAGCACAAGTACCAGGGTGTATAACTCACTAGTACAAGTACCATAAACTCACTAGCACAAGTAACATGGTGCACAACTCACTAGCACAGGTACCGTTGTGTACAACTCACTAGCACAAGCACCATTATTTACAGCTCACTAGAACAAGTACCATGGTGTACAATTCACTAGCACAATTACTATGTTGTACAACTCACTAGCACAAGTGTCATGATGTACAACTCACTAGCACAAGTGTCATGATGTACAACTCACTAGCACAAGTATCATAGTGCTAGCACAAGTACCATGGTGTACAATTCACTAGCACAAGTACCATGATGTACAACTCACTAGCACAAGTGTCATGATGTACAACTCACTAGCACAAGTATCATGGTGTACAACTCACTGGCACAAGTACCATGGTGTACAACTCACTAGCACAAGTACCATGGTGTACAACTCACTAGCACAAGTATCATGGTGTACAACTCACTGGCACAAGTACCATGGTGTACAACTCACTAGCACAAGTACCATGGTGTACAACTCACTAGCACAAGTACCATGGTGTACAACACACTAGCACAAGTACCATGGTGTACAACTCACTAGCACAAGTATCATGATGTACAACTCACTAGCACAAGTACCATGGTGTACAACTCACTAGCACAAGTACCATGGTGTACAACACACTAGCACAAGTACCATGATGTACAACTCACTAGCACAAGTATCATGATGTACAACTCACTAGCACAAGTATCATGGTGTACAACTCACTAGCACAAGTACCATGGTGTACAACTCACTAGCACAAGTACCATGGTGTACAACACACTAGCACAAGTACCATGGTGTACAACACACTAGCACAAGTATCATGATGTACAACTCACTAGCACAAGCACCATTATTTACAGCTAACTAGCACAAGTACCATGGTGTACAACTCACTAGCACAAATACCATAGTGCACAACTCACTGGCACAAGTACCATGGTGTACAACTCACTAGCACAATTACCATGTTGTACAACTCACTAGCACAAGTACCATGGTGTACAACTCACTAGCACAAGTACCATGGTGTACAACTCACTAGCACAAGTACCATGGTGTACAACTCACTAGCACAAGTACCATGGTGTACAACTCACTAGCACAAGTACCATGATGTACAACTCACTAGCACAAGTGACATGATGTACAACTCACTAGCACAAGTACCATGATGTACAACTCACTAGCACAAGTACCATGGTGTACAACACACTAGCACAAGTACCATGGTGTACAACACACTAGCACAAGTACCATGGTGTACAACTCACTAGCACAAGTACCATGGTGTACAACTCACTAGCACAAGTACCATGGTGTACAACTCACTAGCACAAGTACCATGATGTACAACTCACTAGCACAAGTACCATGATGTACAACTCACTAGCACAAGTACCATGGTGTACAACTCACTAGCACAAGTACCATGGTGTACAACACACTAGCACAAGTACCATGGTGTACAACACACTAGCACAAGTACCATGGTGTACAACTCACTAGCACAAGTACCATGGTGTACAACTCACTAGCACAAGTACCATGGTGTACAACTCACTAGCACAAGTACCATGGTGTACAACTCACTAGCACAAGTACCATGGTGTACAACACACTAGCACAAGTACCATGGTGTACAACACACTAGCACAAGTACCATGGTGTACAACACACTAGCACAAGTACCATGGTGTACAACACACTAGCACAAGTACCATGGTGTACAACTCACTAGCACAAGTACCATGGTGTACAACACACTAGCACAAGTACCATGGTGTACAACACACTAGCACAAGTACCATGGTGTACAACACACTAGCACAAGTACCATGGTGTACAACACACTAGCACAAGTACCATGGTGTACAACACACTATCACACTACACATAGTTCACACAGTGCAAGTGTATGTAGGTAACCTCTAACAAAGACAGTCTACACAACACAGTGTAGGTAACCTCTAACAAAGACAGTCTACACAACACAGTGTAGGTAACCTCTAACAAAGACAGTCTACACAACACAGTGTAGGTAACCTCTAACAAAGACAGTCTACAATACTAGTTATATTCAACAATTAGAATACAGAAGTAATCCTCTTCGTCAGTCTGAGTTCTAACAGTAAACAAATATAAAACAACAATAAAGTACAAACGTATATTACAAGATATTTTATTATTGTATAAATTTTCCTTTAATGGAACCACCTTCATGTTGGTGAAGGATTAAATGTCTGTTATTTCCCAGGCGATCTGTGACCCTTACAGTTTAACACATTCCAGTAAAATACTATTTAAAATTCCATAAAAAAATAGAATAATATATGTGGATATTGTTAAATGTTTAACACTAAATTGTAAAATTAAGTCAACAGAAGATCAATATAATGTACCTTAGTAGAATGAAAAGAAGAAGAATAAAACGATTCCGCCAGAAGTTAAAACCGAGTCTGGTGATTTAGAGGCAGTCGTGCTGACCACTGCACCACAGAGTCGTGCTGACCACTGCACCACAGAGTCGTGCTGACCACTGCACCACACAGTCGTGCTGACCACTGCACCACAGAGTCGTGCTGACCACTGCACCACAGAGTCGTGCTGACCACTGCACCACAGAGTCGTGCTGACCACTGCACCACAGAGTCGTGCTGACCACTGCACCACAGAGTCGTGCTGACCACTGCACCACAAGTCGTGCTGACCACTGCACCACAGAGTCGTGCTGACCACTGCACCACACAGTCGTGCTGACCACTGCACCACAGAGTCGTGCTGACCACTGCACCACACAGTCGTGCTGACCACTGCACCACAGAGTCGTGCTGACCACTGCACCACAGAGTCGTGCTGACCACTGCACCACACAGTCGTGCTGACCACTGCACCACACAGTCGTGCTGACCACTGCACCACAGAGTCGTGCTGACCACTGCACCACAGAGTCGTGCTGACCACTGCACCACAGAGTCGTGCTGACCACTGCACCACAGTCGTGCTGACCACTGCACCACGAGTCTGCTGACCACTGCACACAGAGTCGTGCTGACCACTGCACCACACAGTCGTGCTGACCACTGCACCACAAGTCGTGCTGACCACTGCACCACACAGTCGTGCTGACCACTGCACACACAGTCTGCTGACCACTGCACCACAGTCGTGCTGACCACTGCACCACACAGTCGTGCTGACCACTGCACCACACAGTCGTGCTGACCACTGCACCACAGAGTCTGCTGACCACTGCACCACAAGTCGTGCTGACCACTGCACCACAAGTCGTGCTGACCACTGCACCACAGAGTCGTGCTGACCACTGCACCACAGAGTCGTGCTGACCACTGCACCACAGAGTCGTGCTGACCACTGCACCACAGAGTCGTGCTGACCACTGCACCACACAGTCGTGCTGACCACTGCACCACAGAGTCGTGCTGACCACTGCACCACAGAGTCGTGTGACCACTGCACCACACAGTCGTGCTGACCACTGCACCACAGAGCGTGCTGACCACTGCACCACAAGTCGTGCTGACCACTGCACCACAGTGACATGACCACAGTCGTGCTGACCACTGCACCACAGAGTCGTGCTGACCACTGCACCACACAGTCGTGCTGACCACTGCACACATGCAAGTCGTGCGACCACTGCACCACAAGTCGTGCTGACCACTGCACCACAGAGTCGTGCTGACCACTGCACCACACAGTCGTGCTGACCACTGCACCACAGAGTCGTGCTGACCACTGCACCACACAGTCGTGCTGACCACTGCACCACACAGTCGTGCTGACCACTGCACCACAGAGTCGTGCTGACCACTGCACCACAGAGTCGTGCTGACCACTGCACCACAAGTCGTGTGACCACTGCACCACAGTCGTGCTGACCACTGCACCACAAGTCGTGCTGACCACTGCACCACACAGTCGTGCTGACCACTGCACCACAGAGTCGTGCTGACCACTGCACCACAAGCGTGCTGACCACTGCACCACACAGTCGTGCTGACCACTGCACCACTAGTCGTGCTGACCACTGCACCACAGAGTCGTGCTGACCACTGCACCACAGAGTCGTGCTGACCACTGCACCACAGTCGTGCTGACCACTGCACCACAGAGTCGTGCTGACCACTGCACCACAAGTCGTGCTGACCACTGCACCACAGAGTCGTGCTGACCACTGCACCACAAGTCGTGTGACCACTGCACCACAGAGTCGTGCTGACCACTGCACCACAAGTCGTGCTGACCACTGCACCACACAGTCGTGCTGACCACTGCACCACAGAGTCGTGCTGACCACTGCACCACAAGTCGTGCTGACCACTGCACCACAAGTCGTGCTGACCACTGCACCCAGAGTCGCGACCACTGCACCCAAGTCGTGCTGACCACTGCACCACAGAGTCGTGCTGACCACTGCACCACAGAGTCGTGCTGACCACTGCACCACAGAGTCGTGCTGACCACTGCACCACAGAGTCGTGCTGACCACTGCACCACAGAGTCGTGCTGACCACTGCACCACAGAGTCGTGCTGACCACTGCACCACAAGTCTTGCTGACCACTGCACCACAAGTCGTGCTGACCACTGCACCACAGAGTCTGCTGACCACTGCACCACAAGTCGTGCTGACCACTGCACCACAGAGTCGTGCTGACCACTGCACCACAGAGTCTGCTGACCACTACACCACAGACGTCTGACCACTGCACAAGAGTCGTTTACATGACCACAAGTTGCTTACCTATGCACTTTATAAGTGTTGACACTGCCAATGTCTATGAACTGAAAGAGTGTTCTGATCACTGAAACGTGCAGCAAGACAAAGTCCAGACACTGCACACTTGCTGACACTGCAATCTGCTGATACACTACAAATATCTGACACTGCAACTAGATGAATAATATAATAGTTATTCTATGTCAATATTATTGACTGCAAGTCAGAACGAAATGTTCGACATGCAAAGCAGATCAGTTCATTGCTATTCCACAACACATTGCTACTTATACAATATTGTAAATTTACACACTACGGTAAGACAAATTTCAGACACATATTGAATTTACACTATTGAACTTACACTATTGAACTTACACTATTGAACTTATACTATTGAACTTACACTATTGGACTCATAAACTCTTCAAATTATACTAGGTGAAGCGAAGAGGAGAAGAATGTATAATAATTAACAGCTGGAGAACAGTGGCAGGGCTGGGAAGACAGAAATTCCAGACACTGCAGCAACTAGTGCCAGACACTGCAGGAATTAGTGCCAGACACTGCAGGAACTAGTGCCAGACACTGCAGGAACTAGTGCCAGACACTGCAGGAACTAGTGCCAGACACTGCAGGAACTAGTGCCAGACACTGCAGGAACTAGTGCCAGACACTGCAGGAACTAGTGCCAGACACTGCAGGAACTAGTGCCAGACACTGCAGGAACTAGTGCCAGACACTGCAGGCACTAGTGTTAAATATGATGACTGAAACAATCATTTACAAGAGCAGGAGACAGGTTAGAGGCAGTAAAATACCTTAAATGAAAAGCAGGACTACAATAAATGTACTAAGAGAGAGAACGTTGAAGAAACTCTTGATCAGCTGGAGGGAAGATAAACACAGTCGTAGTATACAATGAAACACCTGGATAATACTTAAGTAGCAATATTATAATGGTATACAACACCGACAAGTAGATAAGTAAGACACATGCAACTGCAACGTATCTTTATTCCGGCACATACTGACTTAACATGATAGAAGATGTGCAAGAAGACAGTGCTGGTAGACTTAACATGATAGAAGATGTGCAAGAAGACAGTGCTGGTAGACTTAACATGATAGTAGATGTGCAAGAAGACAGTGCTGGTAGACTTAACATGATATTAGATGTGCAAGAAGACAGTGGTGGTAGACTTAACATGACAGTAGATGTGCAAGAAGACAGTGCTGGTAGACTTAACATGACAGTAGATGTGCAAGAAGACAGTGCTGGTAGACTTAACATGATAGAAGATGTGCAAGAAGACAGTGCTGGTAGACTTAACATGATAGTAGATGTGCAAGAAGACAGTGGTGGTAGACTTAACATGACAGTAGATGTGCAAGAAGACAGTGCTGGTAGACTTAACATGACAGTAGATGTGCAAGAAGACAGTGCTGGTAGACTTAACATGATAGTAGATGTGCAAGAAGACAGTGCTGGTAGACTTAACATGACAGTAGATGTGCAAGAAGACAGTGCTGGTAGACTTAACATGACAGTAGATGTGCAAGAAGACAGTGCTGGTAGACTTAACATGATAGTAGATGTGCAAGAAGACAGTGCTGGTAGACTTAACATGACAGTAGATGTGCAAGAAGACAGTGGTAGTAGACTTGACATGACAGTAGATGTGCAAGAAGACAGTGCTGGTAGACTTGACATGACAGTAGATGTGCAAGAAGACAGTGCTGGTAGACTTAACATGATAGTAGATGTGCAAGAAGACAGTGCTGGTAGACTTGATATGACAGTAGATGTGCAAGAAGACAGTGCTGGTAGACTTAACATGATAGTAGATGTGCAAGAAGACAGTGCTGGTAGACTTAACATGACAGTAGATGTGCAAGAAGACAGTGGTAGTAGACTTAACATGATAGTAGATGTGCAAGAAGACAGTGCTGGTAGACTTGACATGACAGTAGATGTGCAAGAAGACAGTGCTGGTAGACTTGACATGACAGTAGATGTGCAAGAAGACAGTGCTGGTAGACTTGATATGACAGTAGATGTGCAAGAAGACAGTGCTGGTAGACTTAACATGACAGTAGATGTGCAAGAAGACAGTGCTGGTAGACTTGATATGACAGTAGATGTGCAAGAAGACAGTGCTGGTAGACTTGATATGACAGTAGATGTGCAAGAAGACAGTGCTGGTAGACTTGACATGACAGTAGATGTGCAAGAAGACAGTGCTGGTAGACTTGATATGACAGTAGATGTGCAAGAAGACAGTGCTGGTAGACTTGATATGACAGTAGATGTGCAAGAAGACAGTGCTGGTAGACTTGACATGACAGTAGATGTGCAAGAAGACAGTGCTGGTAGACTTGACATGACAGTAGATGTGCAAGAAGACAGTGCTGGTAGACTTGACATGACAGTAGATATGCAAGAAGACAGTGCTGGTAGACTTGACATGACAGTAGATGTGCAAGAAGATATTGCTGGTAGACTTGACATGACAGTAGATGTGCAAGAAGACAGTGCTGGTAGACTTGACATGACAGTAGATGTGCAAGAAGATATTGCTGGTAGACTTGACATGACAGTAGATGTGCAAGAAGACAGTGGTAGTAGACTTGACATGACAGTAGATGTGCAAGAAGACAGTGCTGGTAGACTTGACATGACAGTAGATGTGCAAGAAGATATTGCTGGTAGACTTGACATGACAGTAGATGTGCAAGAAGACAGTGGTAGTAGACTTGACATGACAGTAGATGTGCAAGAAGACAGTGCTGGTAGACTTCTTCAGTGTAATACAGAGGAGCAGCATCAATGGTCTTATGTAGGTGAAATGTTTTGTAATAAAGATACCTGACAGTTAGAGAAGTATCTTACTTATCATTACTTAAGTACTTAAGATAAACCCCGGATGGTTAATAATCCCAGTGTGTGTGTGTGTGTGTGTGTGTGTGTGTGTGTGTGTGTGTGTGTGTGTGTGTGTGTGTGTGTGTGTGTGTGTGTGTGTGTGTGTGTGTGTGTGTGTGTCGCTTTAGGAGAATAAAATTTCATACAACTTTTTACATAAACGGTCAAACCTGCGGCAACACACTTACACTTCACTTTCCAACGTTATCGAATTATGTGGCAGCTTTTGTGAAGGTTTGAAGCTTAGCCACTCAGTGATTTGAAAGATATTTCAGCCATTCCAGGATGGCGTTAATGATTTCAATAAATTTGGTCATAGGACATGTTAACATGCCAAGTGTTCCATGAATATGGTTCTCGTTATCTTACAAAAATACTGAAAGTTTGAAGCCGATTGGATGAGGCGTTCTTGAGTTATGAGAGAAATAATTTATAACAGTTGGACGAAGAAGAAAAAATAAAGAAAAAAATCCGGCAACTTCTTACATTTACATAATACCTAAAAATAATTCATGCAATCTTTTTAAAGCCTCCCTTCAGGGTTACCTAATAAAGTGGACACATAGTTCAATGAATGTGAATTATAGTTTCTAATCTGCTTTAGTGATCGGCCGTTTTACATCCTCTGGTTCTGATGTTATTTGATAGAAGTGAGAGACAGATTGATTCCAAAAAACATGTCACTAAGACAAAACCTGACCTGACCCATGACAACAACTTCATGCTCTTCCACAAATGGTATTTCTTTAAGATAACGACCTGATAAATACGTTCACCTCTACAACTACTTAATTATGGAAGGCAAAAATCAACATTTGTGTGAGGGAAAAGTCCATAGATAGGAGTGATGAAAGTGTGAGGGTATGTAGAGTGATGGTTGAGTGGTAGTTTGCTGGTTAAGGTGGGGTGAGTGTCTCGCTGCTGCTATACCCCCCATCCCTTTTCCACCCGGTGAGAGGTGTAATGCTGGGCTCCGGCCACCGGTTGAAATCACTTGACTGACCACGCTCGACCTCACTGTAAGTACTTCATGGCTGCTCGTATCTTAATTATTTTATGTTCAAGAGCTTCACTCTAATTTTTTGGAGCTTTACTCCTGTTTAACAACATTAACTTCTGCTATGTCCTGCCTTGGTTTGTGGTAGAGTTATTTATTACAGTTTCGCCATTTCTTTTAAAGGTCTTATGCCTACTATGTAAATTAATACTAGAGTGGTGAGTAATTATTGTGGTTTCCTTCACAGTCCTCTGTGTCCACTCGGGTCATCGGATTCAAGGCTGAGTGGGGGGGGGGGCGTACTCACCAAGTGAGAAACAGTTATACCAATTCTTCACTACACCAGTAGTACCTCAGTTCACACTAGAAACCTCAGGCAACGGTACTTCACCAGGGGACAACTTTCAACTGAGTCCCTGACATCATTTGTGACATTGTGGATGTTGGAAAACTGTTGGATTTGTGGAAAACATCGAGGCAACAACAACAATACCACCACCACGGAGTCTAACATTCATTGCTTCTGTGTTAAGATCATCACAGCTGTAAATATCTAGCTTTGGATCATATATATAATTTTTGTTTTTCATTTTTCATTTTTCTTAAGATAGGATTATTATAATCATATTTACGTATTTATTATTTAAATTTCATTCTATTAAAATAAAGTGTTTATTTTTCTTGTTATTATTGTCTTTTTCTATTATACTTTTCCTGAGAAGATTGGCGACAACCTTCACAACTTGTATTAAATAAAGCAAAGTAGACGCTTGCAAATTATCTTACGAAAGGTAAAGAGCTTCTGTGACATCTATATTATAACTTGGCTGGCAGGTCTTCTTAATGTCTTGTACACTGATCTTTTATTTACTAGTATGTTAACCTTCTGTTCTAGTGTTTTACTTTATTGTTATTGTATGTTGTTGTACGATACTTGAGTGTTACTGTTCTGTTCTATGTTACTGTATTGTTCTTGTGTTTTACGGTACAGTTCTCTTGTGTTGTTGTATTGTTCTCGGAGTTAATGTATTGTATTTTATGTATTACTGTACTAGTTTGTCATTTTACTGTGTAACCGCATTTTTGTAATGTTATTGTACTTATGTGTTACTGTATTGTTTCGTTATATTCTGGTACTGTTCTTGTATGTTACTGTACTTTTTGTATGTTGCCGTACTGTTTTTACCTGTTTGAATATCGTTGTTTTGTGTTACTGTATTGTTCTTTGTAACTGCACTTGTGGTTTACGGTGCTCTTTTTTATTTGTCACTGAACTGTTCTTGCTTGTCACTTTAATTTTCTTTCAAGTTACCATTCTTGTATGATGACGTAGTGTTCTTTTATGTTGCTGTATTTTCCTATGACACCTTCCACAATAGTTGCTCCCATATTGTCATTCATGTCTTCCAGAACAATTAAGTCGACTCAAAATTCCCAAAACATTCACTTAATTCTCAGAATTCATATCTCACTCTCATCCACACTTATCTACTCTATATGATTTTAATACAAAAAACACGATTCATAACACACAAAAATAATATCACTCCAGGAATAAAGCTGACTATCATGGTAGTCTCCAGGAATAAAGCTGACTATCATGGTAGTCTCCAGGAATAAAGCTGACTATCATGGTAGTCTCCAGGAACAAAGCTGACTATCATGGTAGTCTCCAGGAATAAAGCTGACTATCATGGTAGTCTCCAGGAATAAAGCTGACTATCATGGTAGTCTCCATCTTTTGACAGAAAATATTTTATCAGCCTATCCTTCAACCCGGCAAATTCGACTCAATGTTTGTCTCCTATAATGCTGTTTTATGTACTATATGTTGCTGTTCTGTATCTTCGCAACACTTGCAACAAAATTATATTACTTTGCAAAAATGCACTTCTTCTTATGTTTTTTTATGTTATGTTGATCCATACGTCCCCTTCCCTTTGTAGTCTCTGTCTGTTCTTCGTTACTTAAACTTTGTCTTTCACATCACTTTGTAAATCACAGTTGTGATATACACATTTCCTGGTATACTCAGTAGACAATACACAAACATCTACTGTCCATATTGCTGTATTTACTGTGTCTGGCAGTTGTTGAAGTGTATTAGAAACAAAGTGTGACACAAAAGCTAGACTTGCGAAGAGCAATGTTTACTAACGAATAGATGTAATTAAAACTCAGATATACTATTATTCTACATCAACAGTACTTCATTAGTTTCAACAGTACGCAAATATTTGACGATTATAAACAGAATCACACTTCTGTTCACCTATTAGGTAATCTTTTGAAACATCACTTGTAATATGCACCTGAAAAAATACATTTTGCACAAATATGTTTACATTGAGAACAATTTCCTTAAAGGAAAGTTTATGAAATAATGTATATATTTAAACCGGCGTTATTACTTTAGTATGTTTAGTGTCAGAACTCAGTTTGAAGGCGAGGGTTGCTTATGTAGTCTAACACTGTAGACTGTTAGTGTTATAAGACTTAGTCTTTTTATCTCTACAGTGTATTGTGTGAAGTCTTTGATGAGGCAATATACACATACTGTGGGAACTCAGTATAGTGTGTTAGTGAGTTGTACACCCAGATACTTGTGTGAGTCTTAAGAGTTTTGTGTGATGGAGTTCAATTAATATAATTAGTCTTGTGTTAATCTTTGACAATTTGATTAACTTACAGTTGTTGTCTGAAGGAGTGTCTGTGTTTGCACACTTGATTTACATATATACATATGTGTGTATTTGTGCGTGTAGTGTAGACGTAAAAGTGTGAAGTGTGGGTGCGTGTGTATTTGTGTTTATATACTTGTAATATTGAAAGTAGAGGAATTTATATGCATTATTGAGTAAATGCATGTGTATGTTTGATACAGAGGATTGTGTGTGTGTGTTGCTTTATTCATACGTCTGTATGTGTTGTGTGTGTGTGTAGGATGTGTTTGTGGAAATACAGAATTCAGTGTATAGGAGAGTGCGCGCTTGTGAACCTTAGCGTACTATGAAAATAAAGAATATCAGTAACAAAGAAAAAGATAACTGATAACAATTAATTTCAGTTACCATACAGGGAACACAAAGGTTCACACACCGACACTAATCTACGCACATAAAACGTTCACAAATACACTTACACAACTAAATAATTGAACAAACTAATAACTGACATAGGTACAATATTAAATATAAATATATGTTCCAGATTATCATTGAGTGGCCACTCCTTGGTGGGCTAACTGGGATAGAGATCTCTCTTGTCTCAGGTAGTCGACGTTCGGGTCTCTCCAGGTGGATGTTATTACAGAGCGCAGATTTTCTGCGTGTCCTCCTCTGTAATAACATCTACCTTCGTATACTGATATTAATACACTTGTGTAGTAATATCATATATGGACAGTGCTTCAAGGGTGGCTAAAACTGCTGACCTCAGGGAAGTGGTGAAGGGTGTATGGATGAACACTTGGAACCATGGACCTGGGGTGGGACTGCTGACCTCAGGGAAGTGGTGAAGGGTGTGTACCTGGAACCACGGACCTGGGGTGGGACTGCTGACCTCAGGGAAGTGGTGAAGGGTGTGTACCTGGAACCACGGACCTGGGGTGGGACTGCTGACCTCAGGGAAGTGGTGAAGGGTGTATACCTGGAACCACGGACCTGGGGTGGGACTGCTGACCTCAGGGAAGTGGTGAAGGGTGTATACCTGGAACCATGGACCTGGGGTGGGACTTGCTGACCTTAGGGAAGTGGTGAAAGGTGTGTACCTGGAACCACGGACCTGGGTGGGACTTGCTGACCTCTGGGGGGTGGGACTGGGTGAGGCATCAAAAATATCGAAAAGAATTTCCAGAACTTCAGTGGAAGAGAAGACATCCGGGGGCCCACGGATGGATTCCTGGACACATGAACCTGGGTTGAGAATACTGAGTGTAGGATGGGACGTGGGGAAGGGAGAATATCTGAGGGGACACAGATGGACCCCTGGACACATGAACCTGGGGAAGAATTAGATGCAAGAGTTGAGAATACTGAGTGAAGGATGGGAAGTGGGGAAGGGAGAATATCTGAGGGGACACAGATGGACTCCTGGACACATGAACCTGGGGAAGAATTAGATGCAAGAGTTGAGAATACTGAGTATAGGATGGGAAGTGGGGAAGGGAGAATATCTGAGGGGACACAGATGGACTCCTGGACACGTGAACCTGGGGAAAGCTTCAAAAACACAGTAAGGGGGAAGGGGTGGACCTTAAAGACAAACCACTGGCCTCCACGTGGCAGGGTCTGGTAACTCAGAGATAACTCTGAGGCGTCAAGTGGTCACAAACTTTTGCCCTATTCTACACATACTACTACGACTACTGTTATTACTACTACTACAACTACTACAGCAACTACTACTACAATTACTACTACTACTACAACCACTACTACTATTAATAATAATAATCATAATAATAATTATAATAATAATAATAATAATAATCATAATAATTATAATAATAATAAAAATAATCATAATAATAATATTAATCATAATAATAAAAATTATGTATATAATTATATAATACATATAATATATATTATATAATATTATATAATATTATTATATAATATAATATTATATATATTATATATATATATAATATATATATATATATATATATATATATATATATATATATATATATATATATATATATATATATATATATATATATATATATATTATATATATAATATTATTATATAATATTATATATAAATTATATATATAATATTATTAGTTTCACCTGCTCCTGTTCACCTAGCAGTAAGTAGGTACCTGGGTATTCTTAACAGTATGTGTTTCTATATAGTATGTCAATAATGTCAGCTAGGTTTGTAATAGATGTATCATGTGTACCTGTAGAAATATGAGATTATTATTATTAGTATTATTATTTATTATTATATAATTAATAACTTATGTTTACAGAGCTTTATCATGGTAAGCTGATAAGCTGTATTTTGTGCTTAACTTTGTTCTGTATACAGTGTTCTTTGTTCTGTATACAGTGTTCTTTGTTCTGTATACAGTGTTCTTTGTTCAAACATAAGTGACATCACACATCTTCGTCTAAGACCCATAGTAACATCACATCCTTATCTAAGACTCATAGTGACATCACTCATCGTTATCTAAGATTACGTGACATCACTCTTCGCTGTCTAAGACTCATAGTGACAATCACTCATCGTTATCTAAGATTAAGTGACATCACTCTTCGCTGTCTAAGACTCATAGTGACATCTCTCATCGTTGTCTAAGTATATCAGAAGAGTTATACTTTAGTTATGGAACTGATCCCAATGAATCCAAATGATTTAACTATTTTACTATAGTGACAAGTTTGCCAGCACACAGTCTAGACTTAATGGGTAATATTCTGTCTGTAAGACGCATCAACCATCACGTATTGACGCCGTTCAGAAGAGGAAAACTCAATTATATTTAACGTTAAAGCACCCAAAGGTTTCCCTTCAGGAACTCCTCATAGAGTAAGCGGGTGAGTGCACCGTCAAGATGCACCAGTGACCTGCAGGTGGCCGGGTCTGGTAACTCAGAACTAACTCCGAGACTGACAGTGGAAGTACAAACTATTAATTTATGCCACATTGTGGCCTTATATCTCATAATAGTAACAGCATGTATCAAAACTACTGTGAGCTGATTATGTATAATTACTCACGCAAATAGCGTCACCCTGAATGACAATAAAAATATATGTTAGAACTATTCCAGGGAGACTTGACTTAGTGACTCAACACACTTTAGCTCCCGATGATCCAACCCGGAGGGAGAGTTGTTTTGCTATACTATTATGTTTTGTCATATTATATTTTATTATGTATTATTATGTTAATAAGCTATTAACATAACTTAATATGGAGATAAATGGAATACAGTACCCACACGATGGAAAAGTTGACATACATGCGGAAAATTGCATTCCTTTATTGACAACGTTTCACACACAGACAGTGAGCTGTATCAAGTCACAAACAGATCTACCTGAGCAGAGTACCTGAGTATATATAGGAAGCATAGTCACGTGGGGAATGTTAAAGTTGACTGCTGAGAAGAGGTTGGATTTGAGTAAGACCTACCCGGCATGGGCCAGTAGGTTTGTTGCTGTTTAGGATAATGCAAAACTTTCGTTTTAAAGTCTACCGAAAACCGACCAATTAACACGATCTTCTACACTTGTACTCTCACCACAACACCAAAACTAAACGTGGCGTAATCATAGCTTCTTCCTTCGTGCCTCCGAATCTGTAGTAGTGAATTCTTTGAGGAAGAATGTTCCCTCTAAACTTCACTATTCTCGTCACACAAGATACCACACAGAGGAGATACATAGTCCTCCCTACTAACTCCGTTGCCAAACACGTCTCCAACATGTTTTCCAATACCACATTAAAGAACAACAAAAAAAAAGGCACAATATCGTGACTGGAACAATACACACACAACCCGCACATATCAAAAAGAGAGGAGCCTACGACGACGTTTCGGTCCGACTTGGAACATTTACAACACATGATTCAATCCTCTGCCGGGGTATATGTAATCCCATGCAAAGATTGTAATCAATTATACGTGGGCGAAACATCTAGAGACCTTCAAACACTTATTTCAGAACACCGAAATTCCCACAATCAATTAATTATCTACAGAGACACAAGATTCATCGTCAGGGAAGAAGACTCAGAGTCGCAGGATTTTGAAATTATCATTCGTATGTATATCCAACAATTTCAACCAGAAAAACGGCTTTTACAACATAGCTGAAGCCCTTCCCAGGAAACTTCATCATCCTGCCTAACTAATTTATTAACTTTTTTCAGTAAGGCTTTTGAGGCAGTTGATCATGATAAAGAATTCGATATTGTTTATTTGGATTTTAGTAAGGCTTTTGATAGAGTACCACATCAGAGACTGTTAAAGAAAGTGGCTGCTCACGGCATTGGAGGAAAAGTGTTTTCATGGATCGAGTCATGGCTCACCAATAGGAAGCAGAGGGTGTGCATTAATGGGGTTAAATCTGAGTGGGGATCTGTAACAAGTGGCGTTCCACAGGGATCGGTTTTGGGCCCGTTGTTGTTTATAATATATATAAATGACCTTGACGAGGGGAAATTTCTAGTGATATGAGCAAATTCGCTGATGACACGAAGATAGGTAGGATAATCGATTCAGACGTAGATGTCACGGAACTTCAGGAGGATTTAGACAAACTCAATTCCTGGTCAGAAAAATGGCAGATGCAGTTCAATGTAGATAAGTGCAAAGTTCTAAAGCTCGGGAATGTTCATAACCCTAGCACCTACCAGCTTAATAATGTTGAACTCAGCCGTACAGAATGCGAAAAGGATCTGGGGGTTATGGTAAGCAGCAACCTCAAACCAAGTCAGCAATGCCTAAGCGTAAGAAATAAAGCAAATAGATTACTGGGATTTATATCAAGAAGTGTAAGCAACAGAAGTCCAGCGGTTATATTACAGCTTTATACATCATTAGTAAGGCCTCACCTAGATTATGCAGCTCAGTTCTGGTCTCCATTTTACAGAATGGATATAAATTCGTTAGAAAACATTCAGCGACGAATGACAAAGTTAATTCATAGCATTAGAAATCTTCCGTATGAAGAACGATTGAAGACCCTTAAATTACATTCACTTGTAAGACGAAGAATGAGGGAGACATGATCGAGGTATATAAGTGGAAGATGGGTATTAATAAGGGGATATAAATAAGGTCTTGAGGATATCTCTCAAGAGAGAACCCGCAATAATGGATTCAAATTGGATAAGTTTAGATTTAGAAAGGATATAGGAAAATATTGGTTTGGAAATAGGGTAGTTGATGAGTGGAACAGTCTGCCTAGTAGGGTCATTGAAGCTATGACCTTGGGTAGTTTCAAATTTAGGTTGGATAAATTCATGAGTGAGAGGGGTTGGATTTGAGTGGGACTCGCACTTGAGTTAATAGAATCTTCAAAGCTTATTTCTTGGGTAGAATTGGAAATTAGGTTGGGCAATTATTCTGTTAGTGGGATGGATTGTGAAGGACCTGCCTAGTATGGGCCAACAGACCTGCTGCAGTGTTCCTCCTTTCTTATGTTTCTTATGTTCTTATGTTCTTATGTTATCCTACACAGCAACAAACCTACCGGCCCATGGTGGGCACGTCCTTCTCAGATTCAACGTCTTCTCAGCAATCAACTTCAACATTCCTCACCTGACTCTTCACGTCACTCTGCTCACTCTGCAGACCAAAAAAAAAAAAACAGTTAATAAAGAGTTATGAGGCGGGTTCAGGAGCTATAAATCAACCACTGTAAACACAACTGGATGGTAACTTAACTATCTTGCCTGCGTTCTTATTTCTTTTCACTCACCTTAAAAGACCAGCGTTGTTCATGTCAGTGTTCATGTCAGTGTTCACGCACAACACTGACCATTAATATGACAGGGAACACTGGTGTTGTTCTTGGATTGTTCTCTCAAAACAGTAAATAGGAATATTGTTCTTGTCTAATGTTAGTTCATCATAGTGAACATTAATGTTGTTCTTATATATGTTCATTCACTATGGTGAACATTAATTTAGTTTTTACGAGAGTTGATGTTTAACCTGTGACCAGGTAACACCCTCTCAGTGTTGTTGTTTAACCTGTGACCAGGTAACACACTCTCAGTGTTGATGTTTAACCTGTGACCAGGTAACACCCTCTCAGTGTTGATGTTTAACCTGTGACCAGGTAACACCCTCTCAGTGTTGTTGTTTAACCTGTGACCAGGTAACACCCTCTCAGTGTTGTTGTTTAACCTGTGACCAGGTAACACCCTCTCAGTGTTGTTGTTTAACCTGTGACCAGGTAACACCCTCTCAGTGTTGTTGTTTAACCTGTGACCAGGTAACACCCTCTCAGTGTTGTTGTTTAATTTATATTTACATGTGTTACTTTCATAATAATTTACAAGTGAATGTTAATTTCAGGTGAACATGCAAGGTGAATTACAGGTGAACATGCAAGGTGAATTACAGGTGAACATGCAAGGTGAATTACAGGTGAACATGCAAGGAGAATTACAGGTGAACATGCAAGGTGAATTACAGGTGAACATGCAAGGTGAATTACAGGTGAACATGCAAGGTGAATTACAGGTGAACATGCAAGGAGAATTACAGGTGAACATGCAAGGAGAATTACAGGTGAACATGCAAGGTGAATTACAGGTGAACATGCAAGGTGAATTACAGGTGAACATGCAAGGTGAATTACAGGTGAACATGCAAGGTTGAATTACAGGTGAACATGCAAGGTTGAATTACAGGTGAACATGCAAGGTTGAATTACAGGTGAACATGCAAGGTGAATTACAGGTGAACATGCAAGGTGAATTACAGGTGAACATGCAAGGTGAATTACAGGTGAAGGTATATAAGAACATAAGAACATAAGAAAGGAGGAACACTGCAGCAGGCCTGTTGGCCCATACTAGGCAGGTCCTTCACAATCCGTCCCACTAACAGAATATTTGCTCAACCCAATTTTCAATGCTACCCAAGAAATAAGCTTTGACAATTCTATCCACTCATGCGCGAGTCCCACTCAAATCCAACCCCTCTCACTCATGAATTTATCCAACCTAAATTTGAAACTACCCAAGGTCCTAGCTTCAATAACCCTACTAGGCAGACTGTTCCACTCATCAACTACCCTATTTCCAAACCAATACTTTCCTATATCCTTTCTAAATCTAAACTTATCTAACTTGAATCCATTATTGCGGGTTCTCTCTTGGAGAGATATCCTCAAGACCTTATTTATATCCCCTTTGTTAATACCCATTTTCCACTTGTATACCTCGATCATGTCTCCCTCATTCTACGTCTTACAAGTGAATGTAATTTTAGGGTCTTCAATCTTTCTTCGTAAGGAAGATTTCTAATGCTATGTATTAATTTAGTCATTCTACGCTGAATGTTTTCTAACGAATTTATGTCCATTCTGTAATATGGAGACCAGAACTGAGCTGCGTAATCTAGGTGAGGCCTTACTAATGATGTATAAAGCTGTAATATAACCTCTGGACTTCTGTTGCTAACACTTCTTGATATAAATCCCAGTAATCTATTTGCCTTATTACGTACGCTTAGGCATTGCTGTCTTGGTTTAAGGTTGCTGCTTACCATCACCCCCAAGTCCTTCTCGCAATCTGTATGGCTAAGTTCTACGTTATTTAACTTATAAGTGCTTGGGTTATGGACACTCCCGAGCTTCAGAACCTTGCATTTATCTACATTGAACTGCATCTGCCACTTTTCTGACCACGAATTAAGTTTGTCTAAATCTTCCTGAAGTTCTATGACATCTATGTTTGAATCAATTATCCTACCTATCTTCGTGTCGTCGGCGAATTTGCTCATATCACTAGTAATTCCCTCATCAAGGTCATTGATATATATTATAAATAACAATGGGCCTAAGACTGATCCCTGAGGAACACCACTTGTTACAAGTCCCCATTCGGATTTAACCCCATTTATGCACACTCTCTGCTTCCTATTGGTGAGCCATGACTCGATCCATGACAGCACTTTTCCCCCAATGCCATGAGCTGCCACTTTCTTTAACAGTCTCTGGTGCGGTACTCTATCAAAAGCCTTACTAAAGTCTAAATAAACAATATCGAATTCTTTATCGTGATCAACAGCCTCAAAAGCTTTACTGAAGAAGGTTAATAAATTAGATAGGCAGGAACGGCCCCTCGTGAATCCATGCTGGGTATCATTAATCAAATTATGGTTATCTAGATGGCTTCTAATAATATCAGCTATAATTGACTCTAGTAATTTGCCTACAATTGAGGTCAGGCTTATTGGGCGGTAGTTTGACGGTAGTGACTTGTCCCCTGCTTTAAAAATAGGAATTACATTAGCCATCTTCCACATATCAGACACTACACCTGTTTGAAGAGATAAATTAAAAATGTTAGATATTGGTTCACAGAGTTCCATTTTGCATTCCTTAAGAACCCTTGCAAAAAGCTCATCAGGACCCGGCGATTTATTTTGTTTCAGTCGGTCCAGCTGTTTCATAATCATTTCGCTAGTGACTGTGATATTACATAATTTATCTTCTTCTGGGCCTCTGTAAAAATTAATTACTGGGATATTATTAATGTCTTCCTGTGTGAAAACCGAGAGAAAATAATTATTAAAAATAGAGCACATATCATTCTCCTTGTCAGTAAGATGCCCAAAGTTATTTTTAAGGGGACCTATCTTATCCCTAACTTTTGTTCTATAAACCTGGAAAAAACTTTTGGGTTAGTTTTTGAATCCCTAGCAACTTTAATTTCATAGTCCCGTTTAGCTTTTCTTATTCCCTTTTTAACGTCCCTCTTAATGTCAGTATACTGATTTATAAGATGACCCTCACCTCTTTTTATGCGCCTATAAATTCCTTTCTTCTGCCCTAAAAGATATTTGAGCCTATTATTCATCCATTTTGGGTCATTTCTACTTGATCTAATTTCTTTATACGGGATAAATGTTCTTTGGGCAGCCTGTATAGTGTTAAGAAAACTGTCATATTGATACCTCTCTTCTTCACCCCAGTCCACAGTTGATAAGTGTTCTCTAAGTCCATTATAATCTGCTAAGCGAAAATCTGGGACCATTACTGAATTATCCCTACTATCATACATCCATTCAATGCTAAAGGTAATTGACTTGTGGTCGCTTGAGCCGAGTTCCTCTGTAATTTCTAAATTATTAACAAGGGTTTCCTTGCTTGCCAGAACCAAGTCAAGTAGGTTATTTCCCCTTGTAGGTTCTGTTACAAACTGCTTCAAAAAGCAATCCTGAACTACTTCTAAAAAGTCGTTAGATTCTAAATTCCCTGTCATGAAATTCCAATCAATCTGACTAAAGTTAAAGTCCCCCAAATTACTACGTTATCGTGTCTTGTGGCCTTAACAATTTCCTCCCAAAGTAGTCTCCCTTGTTCCCTATCTAAGTTTGGAGGACGGTAAATCACGCCTAAAATCAATTTTCACACCCCTCTGAAAATTCTATCCAGACAGACTCTGTATGTGTTAATTCAGACTTTATACCCGTTTTTATGCAACAATTTAAATGATCACGGACATAGAGTGCCACCCCACCCCCTTTCCCGATACTTCTGTCTACTTGGAACAATTTAAAACCCTGAATGTGACATTCGGCAGGCAAGTCCCGATTTTCATATTAAACCATGTCTCAGTTATTGCAAAAACATCAATATTACCCGTACTTGCAACTAATCTCAACTCGTCCATCTTATTCCTAGCACTACGACTATTGGTGTAATATATATTTAGAGACCCTCCTTTCTCTTTACCCTTCCTGCTCATCTCTGTTTTCCACTATACCTATTACTGTCCTTGTCATCTAGTGTCACTAGCTTTCCACTATCCACCTTATTCTGCCTATTACTAGTTCTCCTACAACTTATAATATTACTACACTGGGACTTCTCTGTTTTCCCCCAAAACCCATACCACTAACTATTTCTAGTTTAAAGCCCTAACAGCTCCCTCCACTGCAGTTGCCAGTGCCCCCACCCCAGACCTGGATAAGTGAACCCCATCCCTGGCATACATGTCATTTCTGCCATAGAAGAGGTCCCAGTTGTCAATGAATGTTACTGAATTTTCCTTACAGTATTTGTCCAGCCAGCAATTGACACCAATTGCCCTGGACAGCCATTCATTCAACTCCTCTCCTTGGCAAAATACCACATATGACAGGGTTCCCACCCTTCTTCCTAATTATGTCTATTGCTGACCTAAACCTGCTAGTCAGGTCCTCACTCCTACGTCTGCCAACATCGTTGCCTCCAGCACTGAGACAGATAATAGGATTGCTCCCATTACCTCTCATGATGTCGTCCAGACGGCTAACAATATCCTCCATCCCAGCCCCAGGAAAGCAAACCCTCTGTCTCCTACTCCTATCAATCAAACAGAAAGCCCTATCCATGTACCTAACCTGACTGTCCCCAACAACAACAATGTTTTTACCTTCCTTTGTGTCTTTCGTCGTGACGCTCCCAGAAGTCGACTCACATTCATCGGGTAGCACGGAGAATGGGTTCGATGTTTCCACAACATTCTCCTGGGTCTTCGTTGTTTCTACCTCTCCACCCGTCCTCTTGAGCCTTAACTTTGTCCCATGCGTTTTAGCCACTGTCCAGGTTCCTTTCCTGGCTTGAGGATTCTCAACAGGAGGATTACTACGAATCCTCTTGTTTTCCTCAGTCAGTCGCTGTATCTCAAGCTTAGCTACCCTCAGTTCTTCCTTCAGCTGCTGGTAGAGTAGCTCAAGAGAGGACATCTTCTTCAGATTGACAGAGAGCACACAAGACACGTCTTCACTGAGTTAAGTCAGGTCCACCACTGAGTTAAGTCAGGTCCA
>WNWK01021405.1:0-10612 GCA_009830355.1 Cherax destructor
ATTATTGAAAAGTGAATAAATGAATACAAGTTTACATGATTCTTTTATGGGTCACCTACCTTGGGGGAGATGGCTGATGTGTTGAAAAAAGTTTGATGACTAGTGAATGTGCATCATTATCGCACCATCGTAAAGCAAGGAGTCTGTTTAGGGGAGCCTGAGACTGGCTATTTGGTTGGGTTTTGTTTCGAATTATCAATATTGTTAGTATTTTTTGTTTGGAGGCTGAAGCTCTCCAAATGCCATTGACACTACCCCTGGATGTACATTTAGTGCTCATTACCTTTCTTTTTAGGTATCAAGAAGAACATGCTGAACAGCTTCAGGCAAGCATGAACAATATTATGGATGAGATAACACAGCTAAAACATAAGCAAACTATGGTAAAGGCTGCCATTCAGAATGCCAAGTGGAAACAAGCCAATTTGACTCGCAGAGTTCTTAAGGTTAGCAAAATTGAATAAAATATAATGTATCCTTTTCAGCCATTTTCTACCTATGCAGGGTAGTCCCTCGAATCTGACCTTTTACATTTCATTTCCTGTTTTGTATTTCTACCTTTTCTCCTCAAAAAATTTTTGATATACTTTTATGCAGGTTATCCTCTGATGAAGACTTTCTTCAGGTGATTTTTCCCTGACATATAATCTAATAATAACCTCACCTCTACAAACCTTTGCAGCTTCTGGTCTGATTTTTCCCAGTGGCACTTTGTCATCTGCATGCAATTGTGATATATTCAAAATAAAGTCCCATAGTTGCACGTTGGACTACATGCAGTTAGCAATAACAGCCTGGTTGATCAGGCTCTGATCTACCAGGAGGCCTAGTCAAGGATTGGGCAGCAGGGGCGTTGACCCCCGGAACACCCTCCAGGTAGTGACATCACATTTCTTTAAGTTGCACTCGTATTGAAAACCATTCTCCTCTCCTGCACATTATACACAAAAACTTACTCCTTTCACACAATCTCATTACAACTTGAAATAATTCTTTACAACACTTGCCATATTGCTGTCCTGTCTTGCAGTTTTTCCAATTAATTAAATGCACTAAACTGCTCCTTGCTATTATCAAGGTACTGTTAACTTACAAGTGCCATATCATTCAGGTTGTGATGGCTGTGTGGGCCTGCAGGCCACTAGCACAGATAGTCTTGTATACCTTTACCTTTGATATACCTTTGAAGAGTTTCGAGAGTATCTACTCTCTGAGCCCGGCCATGGGCCAGGCTCGTCTGGTGCTTGCCTGGTCAACCAGGCTGTTGCTGCTGGAGGCCCGCTGCCCCACATATCCATCACAGCCTGGTTGATCTGGCACCTGGTGAAGATATTTGTCCAGTTTCCTCTTGAAGGCTTCTACACTGGTTCCAGCCGTGTTTCGGATATCTTCTGGTAAGATGTTGAATAGTGTGGGACCCCGGATGTTAATACTGTTATGGGGTATTATGGACTTGTTATGGGGGCTATTGGAACCCAGCATGTATTGTTGTAATTAAATAACATGAATGCCTAATTATATTGAATTATTCAGAATTTGCTATGAGGTCTTAGGTCAGGCCACCCTAAAGACTTTAAAAGAGCTGATTTAACTGATTTTCTCAATATAATAGGTTATATAAATAATGCACACATTTTATAAACTAATTAAAATATAGTTGCATGTCTCATTGTAATAACTTAAGATATGTTGAGAGGATGCAAAGTGATGTGGATGTTTTGAGGGGGAGGAGCTTAGAGAGATGCTGGCTTCCCACAATCCCTTCCTGAGAGAACAATGGCGGCTGGAGTGAGCTGTTGTTGTTGGTGCTTATCTTATCTTGGCTTCAGGGCTGAATGAGTGCCCAAGGTAATGGGAAGGGTTGTAGATCGATGTTACCATGACATTCTGTGATCTTCAGTGTATCAAGACACTGGAGGGTTGGGAAATGTTGAGAAAGAGAGAGTTGAAGGTGGCAGCTGAGCCATGTGCTTTGGGAAAGGCTGATTATATGTTTAGGAGTGGAGACCTGTATATTATATGTATATACTTCTTAATATAGCTCTATTTTTATAATGTTGGTTTAAATAACCTTTGAGAGGAATGAAAAGGGACCAAATAGTTTTCAGATGCAGCAGCTAAACCTGAGTAAGTATCTTTTAGTCTAAATATGTCCTCCTTTTACCCTAAGACCTTTTAAGTAAATACCTATGCTAGTACATGTAGAACCTTGATGATAATAAGGGAAAAATAACGTAACATGGGGGCCTTAACCGGGAGAGTTATTTGACTGTTAAAATAACTCAAAACATTCTTTGAGATGTACTGGTATGAGATAGGGTTATGAGTTTTGGTAGGATGAAATTTACCTTGTAAAAATTACCTTGGTGGTGTCAGTGGAAGGTTCATGTATTAGTTTACAGGTTGTTTTCTCCAGAGTGGGGATTAAAGTTGAGTAACACATTTTGTTGTGGTTATGGTAGAGTGCCATGTGAAGATTTTTCCATAGAACTTGTGTTATTATTTTTATGTACCTGTGTAAAGACCTTGTCCATTGATGCTGTGCAGGAATTTAAGGGTAAATATGTCAGAAGCTGAATCTTTAGAATTTTCTGGCTTCAGTGAGGAGGTAAATAATTCATCAGTAAACATGTCTGTTAACAGTGAACAGGAGGAATCACCTCCTGAAGGTAATAAGGAACGATGATGAAACTTGAGATAGCTTTGATGGCAGCTAGGACAAAATTCTTAGAAACTCAGGAGAGAGTAGGTAAAGGGTTAGGAGGTTTAGACCAAGGGCCTGAGCAGTACTTAACCTAACTAAAGCTGCAAATTTTGTCCCTAAGTTTACAGAGAATGACCCAGACAGATATTTTTCCTTTTTGAGAAGACTGCAAAGGAGCAAAGATGGCCCAAACAGAAATGGGCTACCCTAGTTCGCACACAGCTTGTAGGCAAAGGTTTTGAGAGAGTAGAGACTCTGGAAGAAGGAGAATTTTCTGATTATGAGAAAGTAAAGAGGTAGTATTGCTTGCATACCAAATGATACCTGAGAAATATAGGCAAAGGTTCAGAAGCAAAAATTTCAGGAGGGCAGACCTTAACTGAGTTAGGGAATGAGAAACTGTTCCTGTTTAAGAAGTGGGCTTGTTCAAAAGGAGGAACAAGGACTATGAGAAGTTAGTAGACCTAATTGTTCATGAGGAATTGTACAATGCAATCCCTGTTGACCTTAGAGAATATTTGGTGGACAGAAACCCAGATAATCTTTCAGCAGCAATGGATTTGGGTGACAGATTCTTAGCTCATAGGGAATTGGTAGGTAAAAACAGTCATGATCATTCAAAAATTTCCCTGTCTTTCTAAACCTTATTCCAAATCCTACGGTCATAAAGGTAGGTGGGACAAGAATTTTCAGGACAAATGAAGGCTGAGGACCCTCTCAAACAGAAGGGAAAGGTAGTCAGCTGGAGCTCAAAGTTTACCTAGAGCATCAAATAATGTTTCAGTTCCTCGAGCACACAGTACTAGTCCTACTCCAAACGGTAAACATACCTTTAGGAATTATACCTGTTACTACTGTAACAAGACTGGTCACATACAAAAGTATTGCTTTGCTAAACCTGAGTAAGTATCTTTTAGCCTAAATATGTCCTCCTTTTACCCTAAGACCTTTTAAGTAAATACCCTATGCTAGTACATGGTGAACCTTGATGATAAATAAGGGAAAATTAACGTAACATGTTATGGGGTATTATGGACTTGTTATGGGGGCTATTGGAACCCAGCATGTATTGTTGTAATTAAATAACATGAATGCCTAATTATATTGAATTATTCAGAATTTGCTATGAGGTCTTAGGTCAGGCCACCCTAAAGACTTTAAAAGAGCTGATTTAACTGATTTTCTCAATATAATAGGTTATATAAATAATGCACACATTTTATAAACTAATTAAAATATAGTTGCATGTCTCATTGTAATAACTTAAGATATGTTGAGAGGATGCAAAGTGATGTGGATGTTTTGAGGGGGAGGAGCTTAGAGAGATGCTGGCTTCCCACAATCCCTTCCTGAGAGAACAATGGCGGCTGGAGTGAGCTGTTGTTGTTGGTGCTTATCTTATCTTGGCTTCAGGGCTGAATGAGTGCCCAAAAGGTAATGGGAAGGGTTGTAGATCGATGTTACCATGACATTCTGTGATCTTCAGTGTATCAAGACACTGGAGGGTTGGGAAATGTTGAGAAAGAGAGTTGAAGGTGGCAGCTGAGCCATGTGCTTTGGGAAAGGCTGATTATATGTTTAGGAGTGGAGACCTGTATATTATATGTATATACTTCTTAATATAGCTCTATTTTTATAATGTTGGTTTAAATAACCTTTGAGAGGAATGAAAAGGGACCAAATAGTTTTCAGATGCAGCAGCTAAACCTGAGTAAGTAAGTCCTCCTTTTACCCTAAGACCTTTTAAGTAAATACCCTATGCTAGTACATGTAGAACCTTGATGATAAATAAGGGGAAAAATAACATAACAAATACAGTGCTCCCGTATTGTCCCCACCGCACCCCTGCTCCTCACTGGGTTTATTTTACACTTTCTCCCATATCTCTCACTCCAGTATGTTGTTATGGCAGTGTGCAGATTTGGGACCAGGCCCTCAAGTACTTTCCATGTATATATTATCATGTATCTCTCTCTCCTCCGCTCCAATGAGTACATGTTCAAGACTTGAAGGCGTTCCCAATAATTTAGATGTTTCAATGGCTCAATGTTAGCCGTAAACGATCTCTGGATTTGTTCCAGCTCTGCTATTTCTCCTGCCCTGAACGGGGCCGTCAGCACTGAGCAGTATTCTAAGTGAGGGAGCACTAGCGATTTGAATAGTGTCACCATCGGCATTATTTCCCTTGTTTTGAAAGTTCTCAATACCCACCCCGTCATCTTCCTGGCTGTTGTGATCTTTGTCTTGTTATGGTCTTTAAACGACAGATCAGCAGACATAATTATTCCCAAGTCCTTTACGTGTTCCTTTCGTTCTATGTGGTGACCCTCTTGCGTTTTGTATATAGTGTTCCTTTTGAGTTCTTCATTTTTTCCATACCTAAGCAGCTGAAACTTATCACCATTGAACGTCATGTTGTTCTCCACTGCCCATTGGAAGACCCTGCTTATGTCCTCCTGTAATTTTTCAGTGTCCTCTACCGTAGTGACTTTCATGCTTATTTTAGTGTCATCTGCAAATGATGATACAAAAGTGTGCTGGGTGTTTTTATCTATGTCTGCTATGAGGATGAGAAACAGCAGAGGTGCCAGGACAGTGCCTTGGGGCACTGAGCTTTGACCTCGCTGATGCTGGATCTTGCCCTGTTCACTACTACTTTTTGTGTTCTTTGTGTTAGGAACTCAAAAATCCATCTGCCTACCTTCCCCGTAATGCCTATGGCCCTCATTTTGTGCGCTATCACTCCATGATCGCATTTGTCAAACGCCTTTGCAAAATCTGTGTAAATCACATCTGCGTTTTGGTCGTCCTCCAATGCCTCCGTAATTCTGTCATAATGGTTCAGCAGCTGTGACAGGCATGATCGACCCGCTCTAAAGCCATGCTGGTTCGGGTTATGTTGGTTGTGCTGGTCCATGAACTTTGTAATCTGCCGTCTCATCACTCTTTCAAAGATTTTTATGATGTGAGAAGTGAGGGCTACTGGTCTGTAATTTTTAGCTAGTGCTCTACTACCTCCCTTATGCAAAGGAGCTATGTCTGCACTCTTTAAGGCCTCTGGAATTTCACCTAGATCTAAGCTCTTTCTCCACAGAATACTAAGGGCTCTTGCTAATGGTACTTTGCACTGCTTTATAAATAAAGCATTCCATGAATCTGGTCCAGGTGCTGAGTGAGTGGGCATGTTGGCCATTTCTTTTCGAAATCTATGGGATTTGTACTAATGTCGGTTAGGTGGTCTGCGCAGCCTTCTGCTGGAGTGAAAATATTTCTGCATTTTCTACCTTGCTGTCATTTAGTGGGTTGCTGAACACTGACTCATACTGTTCTTTTAGAATTTCACTCATTTCCTGTTCATCGTCCGTATACGAATCTCCTCTCAATAATGGTCCAATTCTACAGGTAGTTCTTAGCTTGGATTTTGCATAGGAGTAGAAATATTTTGGGTTTCTTGCAATATCCTGTATAGCTCTTTGTTCCCTTTGTACTTCTTCTGTCAGGTATGACATCTTAAGTTTTTGTTCTAATTCCGTGATCTCTGGTTAAGGCTATCTCTCTTCTGTTGCAACATAACTGTGTTTTTCAGCAATTCAGTAACCCGTTTTCTTCTCCTGTACCATCTCCTACGCCTCTCTATATCTGATCTTCTTCGGGTTTTCCTCAATGGTACGTGTTTCATACATACCTTTATGCTTCTGTATTCAGCTTCTCTAGGCACTGGTGGGGATTTAGGGTGCTCATGTCTGATTCCCATGATATGTCTGATAGCTCTTGGTTTTTTTTTTCCCAGTCAATTCTATGGTTATTAAAATTAAACTTACTGAACATTCCGTCTCTAACATTAGTGTCGCAGTTCCCTAACCCTGAGTTAATACTAGTTTGAACTTCTATGATGTTATGATCAGAGTATATTGTTTTTGTAACTGTTATGTCTCTGATTAATTCCTCGTTGTTTGTGAATATCAAATCCAGGGTATTTTCATTTCTAGTGGATCAATTATCTGTTGGTTTAGTGAATACTTTTCACAAAGCCTCATTAGTTCCCTGGTATGTGCCTGTTGGGCCAGGGTGCTTCAGGAGTTATTTCTGGTATAACATTATGGTGCCTCATCTTCCATTTTACATGAGGAGATTAAAATCTCCAAGGATTAAAATGTTTGGGGTGGGATTTTCTAGCCTATCCAGATAGCTATCTATCTTCTTTAACTGCTCGTGAATTCCTCCGCAGTTGCTGATGGTGGTTTGTATACTAGGATAATTACTAGATTCTTATTTTCCACTTTAATGCCGAGGATTTCTACTATATCATTCGTAGCGTTCAAAACTTCTGTGCAACAGAGAGTATCTTTTATATAGAGTCCTACTCCTCCCTGTGACCTATTAATTCTATCACATCTATACATGTTATAGTTTTCTATCTGAATCTCTCCGTCCAAAACATCCCTTGTATGTGTTTCTGTAAATGCTCCAAACATGGCATTTGCTTCTGATAGGAGTCCACTAACATAACTAACTTTGTCATTTTTATTTGATTTCAGACCCTGAATATTTGCAAATATGAAGCAGGAGTTACCATTTGGGATGTTTGGTCTTTCTTTGTGTTTGGTTAGTACCACTGGTGATGTCCTACCTGGTATGGCCCCTGGTGCCCATACCCCTGGTTTCTCCAGTACTGACTTTGATTGTTTATACAGCCCTGATGAGCTGGTGCCTGTCTTGTCTTGTCCCACTGTTCTGCCCATCTGTCCCCTCTGTACCATTTCCACCTTTTGTCTCTTTCTTTTATCTGGTTGTTTCTCCTTATATCTAAAAAAGATTGCTGTTCTTTTTCATTATTCCTTTCCCTGCTTTCTCACCACTTTGTACACCAACCTGGCCTCACAGGGTGTGTACAAACACTCGATCTATTCATCCTATTGCCTTATCAAGCTGTTACAAATTTGTATGATTGATTTCAAGCATTTGATCCATACAACTTATTATTTTTATAAATCCACTGTTTATGTGACCATGCTAAGTTTATCCCGTCACTTATTATTCACACTTCTAGGTTACTCCACTCTTGGTAATTTCACTCCCTGTAATTTAGCTCCCACAGAACTTCACTCCCAGTAGTTTCACTCTGGTAATTTGACTTCCAGTAATTTAATTCCTAGAGAATTTCACTCTGGGCAATTTCACTCTCCATATATAAAAAAAATCGTTTCTTTAAGTAGTTAAAAATTAAAGATTTAATGTAAATAGTTGTTTCTTAGTTTACAGTAGCCTAGATTAACCTAAAAATAATGAGTTTTAAAACACCATTTATTTCTTCTTCTTTCAACAAACCAGCTGTATCCCACTGAAGCAGGGTCACAAACATGGGTTTCAACAAGGATTGCTTACTGGCTGTAAGTTGTATTGTACTGTCAGCCAACAAAATATGTCTTTGTAGTATCACTGATATGAACATGTTACTTTATTATTTTAGCTGGTGTCAGCACAGGAAGTTGAAAGAAAAGAGGAGTACCACTGGATCAAACTGAGGAACAGATCCGAATGCGACTGGAGGATCTGTACATGCAACTGATGCAGCCCACACAATACCGGGTGAGTAATGTACTATACACCAGCTCTAACATAAATTCTCATATCACAGAGGTACATTCCTCAGATTGACGCTATATGTAATTTCTGATGTGTAATGTGAATAATAGATGGGGAAAATAGGATTAGGTCCTTCATACGTCCAAAGAAACCAACAAATTTTGTAAGCACTTATTTCATCAAAAATGACAGTTTTTATACTGTTCTTACATTGTAAAAGTCATTGCTTGTTGATCTTGTAACATGTGGAGAGGCCTGATATGGCCTTTCTAGACCAAGTTGGACATAGTGCACACAGCACATTACCTGCTGAACATCTCTGCAAACATTGTGCAGGCTGCTGTCACCACTGCCTATCAGCACCACCACCTGTCAGCACCACCAGGGAGAGAATGCAAGAGAGAGTTAACTTTGTTTTATCACACAGCCTCTCCTCCCAAGTACAGCAAATACTAGTATAATAACATTAACTTTTATGCTACTGAGTTGCACATTGCAAAGCATAGTTTAAGAATATGCTGCAATAAATTAAGTTTTAGTGGAAGTGGGCATCAATGTAGTAAGTGTCGTAGAGGATAATATCGATTGAAGAGTTTGCTAAAATTATTCCTGTTAATCGTCCTACTGTAAATAAGAAAATAAGTCCTAGAGTTCATAAGAGGGAGGGTGTATATGAGAATTGAGTACCTTGTAAGGTTCTCAGTCATCCAAAGATTTTAATTCCGGTAGAGATAGCAGTAATTATAGTGGCAGATGTGAAGTATGCACGAGTATCGACATCTATGCCTACTGTGAATATATGATGGGCTCATACTAGGAATCCTGAAATTCCAATTGCTGTTATGGTGTAAATCATGCCTAAAGTTCCGAATGCTCTTTTTTACCTGATTCTGTGGAACAATATGAGACAGTATTCCAAAGGCAGGGATAATTAAAATATAAACTTCTGGGTGGCCAAAAAATCAGAATAAGTGCTGATAAAGAATAGGGTCTCCATCCCATCAGGAATGCAGTTATGGCAATGAAGATTGAGGGTTAAATGACACTTTTAATTTTTAAATAGCTCAGCATAGATCAATAAAATTTCATGAGTGTGTAAAGGTAGAAAGTTGAAAGTGAACATAGATAAGAGTAAGGTGATGAGGGTATCAAGCAATTTAGATAAAGAAAAATTGGATATCACGTTGGAGAGAGGGAGCATGGATGAAGTGAATGTTTTCAGATATTTGGGAGTTGACTTGTCAGCGGATGGGTTTATGAAGGATGAGGTTAACCATAGAATTGATGAAGGAAAAAAGGTGAGTGGTGCGTTGAGGTATCTGTGGAGACAAAAAACGTTATCCAGGGGGGCAAAGAAGGGAATATATGAAAGTATAGTGGTACTGACAATCTTATATGGGTATGAAGCTTGGGTTGTAAATGCTGTAGCGAGGAGGTGGCTGGAGGCAGTGGAGATGTCCTGTCTAAGGGCAATGTGTGGTGTAAATATTATGCAGAAAATTCAGAGTGTGGAAATTAGGAGAAGGTGTTTAGTTACTAAAAGTATTTGTCAGAGGGCTGAAGAGGGGTTGTTGAGGTGGTTTGGTCATTTAAAGAGAATGGATCAAAGTAGAATGACTTGGAAGCATATAAATCTGTAGGGAAGGAAGGTGGGGTAGGGAAAGGAAGGTGGGGGTAGGGGTCATCCTCAAAAAGGTTGGAGGGAAGGGGTAAAGGAGGTTTTGTGGGCGAGGGCTTTGACTTCCAGCAAGCATGTGTGAGCGTGTTAGATAGGAGTGAATGGAGACGAATGGTTTTGGGACATGATGATCTGTTGGAGTGTGAGGAGGGTAATATTTAGTGAAGGAATTTAGGGATAGAGGTAGTAGGTTGGTAGACAGCAACCACCCAGGAGGTACTACCGTCCTGCCAGGTGACTGTGAAACAGAAACCTGAAACTGTTTTACATGATGGTAGGATTGCTGGTGTCTTTTTCTGTCTCATAAACATGCTGGATAACAGGTATATCAGCTACTTCTATTACATGTAGGTTACACTACACAGGCATGCACATGCATATATATACATAACACATCTATGTTTTTCTTCTTTTCTTAATAGCTCTTGTTCTTCTTTATTTCCTCTATTGTCCATGAGGGGAAATGGAAAAGAATTCTTCCTCTGTAAAGCCATGCGTGTCGTTAAGGCGACTAAAAAGCCGGGAGCAATGGGCTAGTAACCCCTTCTCCTGTACATATTTACTAAAAAACGAATAAGAAAAGCTTTATAAAACTGGGATGTTTGAATGTGCGTGGATGTAGTGCGGTTGATAAGAAAGAGATG
>WNWK01021405.1:10712-34150 GCA_009830355.1 Cherax destructor
AGAGTTCTTAAGGTTAGCAAAATTGAATAAAATATAATGTACCTTTTTTTCAGCCATTTTCTACCTATGCAGGGTACCCCCTCGAATCTGCCTTTTTTACATTTCTTTTCCCTTTTTTTGTATTTCTCCTTTTTTTCTCCAAAAAAAATTTTTTTGATATTTTTTTATCAGGTTATCCTCTGATGAAGATTTCCCCAGGTTTTTTTTCCCTGACATATAATCTAATAATAACCTCCCCCCCTACAAACCTTTGCAGCTTCTGGTCTGATTTTTCCCAGTGGCACTTTGTCATCTGCATGCAATTTGATATATTAAAAAAAAAGTCCCATAGTTGCACGTTGGACTACATGCATTTGGGGCAATAACAGCCTGGTTGATCAGGCTCTGATCTACCAGGGGCCCCTAGAAAAGGATTGGGCAGCAGGGCTTGGCCCCGGAACACCCTCCAGGTAGTGACATCACTTTTTTTTAAGTTGCACTGTATTGAAAACCATTCTCCTCCCTGCACATTATAAAAAAAAAAACTTACTCCTTTCACACAATCTCATTACAACTTGAAATAATTCTTTACAACACTTGCCATATTGCTGTCCTGTCTTGCAGTTTTTCCAATTAATTAAATGCACTAAACTGCTCCTTGCTATTATCAAGGTACTGTTAATTTAAAAAATTGCCATATCATTCAGGTTGTGATGGCTGTGTGGGCCTGCAGGCCACTAGCACAGATAGTCTTGTATACCTTTCCTTTTTGATATACCTTTGAAGATTTCCCCGAAATTATCTACTCTCTGAGCCCGGCCATGGGCCAGGCTCGTCGGTTTTTTTCCTGGTCAACCAGGCTGTTGCTGGAGGCCCGCTGCCCCACATATCCATCACAGCCTGGTTGACCCTGGCACCTGGTGAAGATTTTGTCCAGTTTCCTCTTGAAGGCTTCTACACTGGTTCCAGCCGTGTTTCGGATATCTTCTGGTAAGATGTTGAATAGTGTGGGACCCCGGATGTTAATACTGTTATGGGGTATTATGGACTTGTTATGGGGGCTATTGGAACCCAGCATGTATTGTTGTAATTAAATAACATGAATGCCTAATTATATTGAATTATTCAGAATTTGCTATGAGGTCTTAGGTCAGGCCACCTAAAGACTTTAAAAGAGCTGATTTAACTGATTTTCTCAATATAATAGGTTATATAAATAATGCACACATTTTATAAACTAATTAAAATATAGTTGCATGTCTCATTGTAATAACTTAAGATATGTTGAGAGGATGCAAAGTGATGTGGATGTTTTGAGGGGGAGGAGCTTAGAGAGATGCTGGCTTCCCACAATCCCTTCCTGAGAGAACAATGGCGGCTGGAGTGAGCTGTTGTTGTTGGTGCTTATCTTATCTTGGCTTCAGGGCTGAATGAGTGCCCAAAAGGTAATGGGAAGGGTTGTAGATCGATGTTACCATGACATTCTGTGATCTTCAGTGTATCAAGACACTGGAGGGTTGGGAAATGTTGAGAAAGAGAGAGTTGAAGGTGGCAGCTGAGCCATGTGCTTTGGGAAAGGCTGATTATATGTTTAGGAGTGGAGACCTGTATATTATATGTATATACTTCTTAATATAGCTCTATTTTTATAATGTTGGTTTAAATAACCTTTGAGAGGAATGAAAAGGGACCAAATAGTTTTCAGATGCAGCAGCTAAACCTGAGTAAGTATCTTTTAGTCTAAATATGTCCTCCTTTTACCCTAAGACCTTTTAAGTAAATACCCTATGCTAGTACATGTAGAACCTTGATGATAAATAAGGGGAAAAATAACGTAACATGGGGGCCTGACCGGGAGAGTTATTTGACTGTTAAAATAACTCAAAACATTCTTTGAGATGTACTGGTATGAGATAGGGTTATGAGTTTTGGTAGGATGAAATTTACCTTGTAAAAATTACCTTGGTGGTGTCAGTGGAAGGTTCATGTATTAGTTTACAGGTTGTTTTCTCCAGAGTGGGGATTAAAGTAGAGTAACACATTTTGTTTGTGGTTATGGTAGAGTGCCATGTGAAGATTTTTCCATAGAACTTGTGTTATTATTTTTATGTACCTGTGTAAAGACCTTGTCCATTGATGCTGTGCAGGAATTTAAGGATAAATATGTCAGAAGCTGAATCTTTAGAATTTTCTGGCTTCAGTGAGGAGGTAAATAATTCATCAGTAAACATGTCTGTTAACAGTGAACAGGAGGAATCACCTCCTGAAGGTAATAAGGAAGCGATGATGAAACTTGAGATAGCTTTGATGGCAGCTAGGACAAAATTCTTAGAAACTCAGGAGAGAGTAGGTAAAGGGTTAGGAGGTTTAGACCAAGGGCCTGAGCAGTACTTTAACCTAACTAAAGCTGCAAATTTTGTCCCTAAGTTTACAGAGAATGACCCAGACAGATATTTTTCCTTTTGAGAAGACTGCAAAGGAGCAAAGATGGCCCAAACAGAAATGGGCTACCCTAGTTCGCACACAGCTTGTAGGCAAAGGTTTTGAGAGAGTAGAGACTCTGGAAGAAGGAGAATTTTCTGATTATGAGAAAGTAAAAGAGGTAGTATTGCTTGCATACCAAATGATACCTGAGAAATATAGGCAAAGGTTCAGAAGCAAAAATTTCAGGAGGGGCAGACCTTAACTGAGTTAGGGAATGAGAAACTGTTCCTGTTTAAGAAGTGGGCTTGTTCAAAAGGAGTGAACAAGGACTATGAGAAGTTAGTAGACCTAATTGTTCATGAGGAATTGTACAATGCAATCCCTGTTGACCTTAGAGAATATTTGGTGGACAGAAACCCAGATAATCTTTCAGCAGCAATGGATTTGGGTGACAGATTCTTAGCTCATAGGGAATTGGTAGGTAAAAACAGTCATGATCATTCAAAAAATTTCCCTGTCTTTTCTAAACCTTATTCCAAATCCTACGGTCATAAAGGTAGGTGGGACAAGAATTTTCAGGGACAAATGAAGGCTGAGGGACCCTCTCAAACAGAAGGGAAAGGTAAGTCAGCTGGAGCTCAAAGTTTACCTAGAGCATCAAATAATGTTTCAGTTCCTCGAGCACACAGTACTAGTCCTACTCCAAACGGTAAACATACCTTTAGGAATTATACCTGTTACTACTGTAACAAGACTGGTCACATACAAAAGTATTGCTTTGCTAAACCTGAGTAAGTATCTTTTAGCCTAAATATGTCCTCCTTTTACCCTAAGACCTTTTAAGTAAATACCCTATGCTAGTACATGGTGAACCTTGATGATAAATAAGGGAAAATTAACGTAACATGTTATGGGGTATTATGGACTTGTTATGGGGGCTATTGGAACCCAGCATGTATTGTTGTAATTAAATAACATGAATGCCTAATTATATTGAATTATTCAGAATTTGCTATGAGGTCTTAGGTCAGGCCACCCTAAAGACTTTAAAAGAGCTGATTTAACTGATTTTCTCAATATAATAGGTTATATAAATAATGCACACATTTTATAAACTAATTAAAATATAGTTGCATGTCTCATTGTAATAACTTAAGATATGTTGAGAGGATGCAAAGTGATGTGGATGTTTTGAGGGGGAGGAGCTTAGAGAGATGCTGGCTTCCCACAATCCCTTCCTGAGAGAACAATGGCGGCTGGAGTGAGCTGTTGTTGTTGGTGCTTATCTTATCTTGGCTTCAGGGCTGAATGAGTGCCCAAAAGGTAATGGGAAGGGTTGTAGATCGATGTTACCATGACATTCTGTGATCTTCAGTGTATCAAGACACTGGAGGGTTGGGAAATGTTGAGAAAGAGAGAGTTGAAGGTGGCAGCTGAGCCATGTGCTTTGGGAAAGGCTGATTATATGTTTAGGAGTGGAGACCTGTATATTATATGTATATACTTCTTAATATAGCTCTATTTTTATAATGTTGGTTTAAATAACCTTTGAGAGGAATGAAAAGGGACCAAATAGTTTTCAGATGCAGCAGCTAAACCTGAGTAAGTAAGTCCTCCTTTTACCCTAAGACCTTTTAAGTAAATACCCTATGCTAGTACATGTAGAACCTTGATGATAAATAAGGGGAAAAATAACATAACAAATACAGTGCTCCCGTATTGTCCCCACCGCACCCCTGCTCCTCACTGGGTTTATTTTACACTTTCTCCCATATCTCTCACTCCAGTATGTTGTTATGGCAGTGTGCAGATTTGGGACCAGGCCTCAAGTACTTTCCATGTATATATTATCATGTATCTCTCTCTCCTCCGCTCCAATGAGTACATGTTCAAGACTTGAAGGCGTTCCCAATAATTTAGATGTTTCAATGGCTCAATGTTAGCCGTAAACGATCTCTGGATTTGTTCCAGCTCTGCTATTTCTCCTGCCCTGAACGGGGCCGTCAGCACTGGCAGTATTCTAAGTGAGGGAGCACTAGCGATTTGAATAGTGTCACCATCGGCATTATTTCCTTGTTTTGAAAGTTCTCAATACCCACCCCGTCATCTTCCTGGCTGTTGTGATCTTTGTCTTGTTATGGTCTTTAAACGACAGATCAGCAGACATAATTATTCCCAAGTCCTTTACGTGTTCCTTTCGTTCTATGTGGTGACCTCTTGCGTTTTGTATATAGTGTTCCTTTTGAGTTCTTCATTTTTCCATACCTAAGCAGCTGAAACTTATCACCATTGAACGTCATGTTGTTCTCCACTGCCCATTGGAAGACCCTGCTTATGTCCTCCTGTAATTTTTCAGTGTCCTCTACCGTAGTGACTTTCATGCTTATTTTAGTGTCATCTGCAAATGATGATACAAAAGTGTGCTGGGTGTTTTTATCTATGTCTGCTATGAGGATGAGAAACAGCAGAGGTGCCAGGACAGTGCCTTGGGGCACTGAGCTTTTGACCTCGCTGATGCTGGATCTTGCCCTGTTCACTACTACTTTTGTGTTCTTTGTGTTAGGAACTCAAAATCCATCTGCCTACCTTCCCGTAATGCCTATGGCCCTCATTTTGTGCGCTATCACTCCATGATCGCATTTGTCAAACGCCTTTGCAAAATCTGTGTAAATCACATCTGCGTTTTGGTCGTCCTCCAATGCCTCCGTAATTCTGTCATAATGGTTCAGCAGCTGTGACAGGCATGATCACCCGCTCTAAAGCCATGCTGGTTCGGGTTATGTTGGTTGTGCTGGTCCATGAACTTTGTAATCTGCCGTCTCATCACTCTTTCAAAGATTTTTATGATGTGAGAAGTGAGGGCTACTGGTCTGTAATTTTTAGCTAGTGCTCTACTACCTCCCTTATGCAAAGGAGCTATGTCTGCACTCTTTAAGGCCTCTGGAATTTCACCTAGATCTAAGCTCTTTCTCCACAGAATACTAAGGGCTCTTGCTAATGGTACTTTGCACTGCTTTATAAATAAAGCATTCCATGAATCTGGTCCAGGTGCTGAGTGAGGGGCATGTTGGCCATTTCTTTTCGAAATCTATGGGATTTGTACTAATGTCGGTTAGGTGGTCTCGCAGCCTTCTGCTGGAGTGAAAATATTTCTGCATTTTCTACCTTGCTGTCATTTAGTGGGTTGCTGAACACTGACTCATACTGTTCTTTTAAATTTCACTCATTTCCTGTTCATCGTCCGTATACGAATCTCCTCTCAATAATGGTCCAATTCTACAGGTAGTTCTTAGCTTGGATTTTGCATAGGAGTAGAAATATTTTGGGTTTCTTGCAATATCCTGTATAGCTCTTTGTTCCCTTTGTACTTCTTCTGTCAGGTATGACATCTTAAGTTTTTGTTCTAATTCCGTGATCTCTCGGTTAAGGCTATCTCTCTTCTGTTGCAACATAACTGTTTTTTTCAGCAATTCAGTAACCCGTTTTCTTCTCCTGTACCATCTCCTACGCTCTCTCTCTATATCTGATCTTCTTCGGGTTTTCCTCAATGGTACGTGTTTCATACATACCTTGTATGCTTCTGTATTCAGCTTCTCTAGGCACTGGTGGGGATTTAGGGTGCTCATGTCTGTTTCCCATGATATGTCTGATAGCTTTTGGGTTTTTATTTTTTCCCAGTCAATTCTATGGTTATTAAAATTAAACTTACTGAACATTCCGTCTCTAACATTAGTGTCGCAGTTCCCTAACCCTGAGTTAATACTAGTTTGAACTTCTATGATGTTATGATCAGAGTATATTGTTTTTGTAACTGTTATGTCTCTGATTAATTCCTCGTTGTTTGTGAATATCAAATCCAGGGTATTTTCATTTCTAGTGGGATCAATTATCTGTTGGTTTAGTGAATACTTTTCACAAAGCCTCATTAGTTCCCTGGTATGTGCCTGTTGGGCCAGGGTGCTTCCAGGAGTTATTTCTGGTATAACATTATGGTGCCTCATCTTCCATTTTACATGAGGAGATTAAAATCTCCAAGGATTAAAATGTTTGGGGTGGGATTTTCTAGCCTATCCAGATAGCTATCTATCTTCTTTAACTGCTCTGTGAATTCCTCCGCAGTTGCTGATGGTGGTTTGTATACTAGGATAATTACTAGATTCTTATTTTCCACTTTAATGCCGAGGATTTCTACTATATCATTCGTAGCGTTCAAAACTTCTGTGCAACAGAGAGTATCTTTTATATAGAGTCCTACTCCTCCCTGTGACCTATTAATTCTATCACATCTATACATGTTATAGTTTTCTATCTGAATCTCTCCGTCCAAAACATCCCTTGTATGTGTTTCTGTAAATGCTCCAAACATGGCATTTGCTTCTGATAGAGTCCACTAACATAACTAACTTTGTCATTTTTATTTGATTTCAGACCCTGAATATTTGCAAATATGAAGCAGGAGTTACCATTTGGGATGTTTGGTCTTTCTTTGTGTTTGGTTAGTACCACTGGTGATGTCCTACCTGGTATGTGCCCCTGGTGCCCATACCCCTGGTTTCTCCAGTACTGACTTTGATTGTTTATACAGCCCTGATGAGCTGGTGCCTGTCTTGTCTTGTCCACTGTTCTGCCCATCTGTCCCCTCTGTACCATTTCCACCTTTTGTCTCTTTCTTTTATCTGGTTGTTTCTCCTATATCTAAAAGATTGCTGTTCTTTTCATTATTCCTTTCCTGCTTTCTCACCACTTTGTACACCAACCTGGCCTCACAGGGTGTGTACAAACACTCGATCTATTCATCCTATTGCCTTATCAAGCTGTTACAAATTTGTATGATTGATTTCAAGCATTTGATCCATACAACTTATTATTTTATAAATCCACTGTTTATGTGACCATGCTAAGTTTATCCCGTCACTTATTATTCACACTTCTAGGTTACTCCACTCTTGGTAATTTCACTCCCTGTAATTTAGCTCCCACAGAACTTCACTCCCAGTAGTTTCACTCTGGTAATTTGACTTCCAGTAATTTAATTCCTAGAGAATTTCACTCTGGGCAATTTCACTCTCCATATATAAAAAAAATCGTTTCTTTAAGTAGTTAAAAATTAAAGATTTAATGTAAATAGTTGTTTCTTAGTTTACAGTAGCCTAGATTAACCTAAAAATAATGAGTTTTAAAACACCATTTATTTCTTCTTCTTTCAACAAACCAGCTGTATCCCACTGAAGCAGGTCACAAACATGGGTTTCAACAAGGATTGCTTACTGGCTGTAAGTTGTATTGTACTGTCAGCCAACAAAATATGTCTTTGTAGTATCACTGATATGAACATGTTACTTTATTATTTTAGCTGGTGTCAGCACAGGAAGTTGAAAGAAAAAGAGGAGTACCACTGGATCAAACTGAGGAACAGATCCGAATGCGACTGGAGGATCTGTACATGCAACTGATGCAGCCCACACAATACCGGGTGAGTAATGTACTATACACCAGCTCTAACATAAATTCTCATATCACAGAGGTACATTCCTCAGATTGACGCTATATGTAATTTCTGATGTGTAATGTGAATAATAGATGGGGAAAATAGGATTAGGTCCTTCATACGTCCAAAGAAACCAACAAATTTTGTAAGCACTTATTTCATCAAAAATGACAGTTTTTTATACTGTTCCTTACATTGTAAAAGTCATTGCTTGTTGATCTTGTAACATATGGAGAGGCCTGATATGGCCTTTCTAGACCAAGTTGGACATAGTGCACACAGCACATTACCTGCTGAACATCTCTGCAAACATTGTGCAGGCTGCTGTCACCACTGCCTATCAGCACCACCACCTGTCAGCACCACCAGGGAGAGAATGCAAGAGAGAGTTAACTTTGTTTTATCACACAGCCTCTCCTCCCAAGTACAGCAAATACTAGTATAATAACATTAACTTTTATGCTACTGAGTTGCACATTGCAAAGCATAGTTTAAGAATATGCTGCAATAAATTAAGTTTTAGTGGAAGTGGGCATCAATGTAGTAAGTGTCGTAGAGGATAATATCGATTGAAGAGTTTGCTAAAATTATTCCTGTTAATCGTCCTACTGTAAATAAGAAAATAAGTCCTAGAGTTCATAAGAGGGAGGGTGTATATGAGAATTGAGTACCTTGTAAGGTTCTCAGTCATCCAAAGATTTTAATTCCGGTAGAGATAGCAGTAATTATAGTGGCAGATGTGAAGTATGCACGAGTATCGACATCTATGCCTACTGTGAATATATGATGGGCTCATACTAGGAATCCTGAAATTCCAATTGCTGTTATGGTGTAAATCATGCCTAAAGTTCCGAATGCTCTTTTTTTTACCTGATTCTGTGGAACAATATGAGACAGTATTCCAAAGGCAGGGATAATTAAAATATAAACTTCTGGGTGGCCAAAAAATCAGAATAAGTGCTGATAAAGAATAGGGTCTCCATCCCATCAGGAATGCAGTTATGGCAATGAAGATTGAGGGTTAAATGACACTTTTAATTTTTAAATAGCTCAGCATAGATCAATAAAATTTCATGAGTGTGTAAAGGTAGAAAGTTGAAAGTGAACATAGATAAGAGTAAGGTGATGAGGGTATCAAGCAATTTAGATAAAGAAAAATTGGATATCACGTTGGAGAGAGGGAGCATGGATGAAGTGAATGTTTTCAGATATTTGGGAGTTGACTTGTCAGCGGATGGGTTTATGAAGGATGAGGTTAACCATAGAATTGATGAAGGAAAAAAGGTGAGTGGTGCGTTGAGGTATCTGTGGAGACAAAAAACATTATCCAGGGGGGCAAAGAAGGGAATGTATGAAAGTATAGTGGTACTGACAATCTTATATGGGTATGAAGCTTGGGTTGTAAATGCTGTAGCGAGGAGGTGGCTGGAGGCAGTGGAGATGTCCTGTCTAAGGGCAATGTGTGGTGTAAATATTATGCAGAAAATTCAGAGTGTGGAAATTAGGAGAAGGTGTTTAGTTACTAAAAGTATTTGTCAGAGGGCTGAAGAGGGGTTGTTGAGGTGGTTTGGTCATTTAAAGAGAATGGATCAAAGTAGAATGACTTGGAGAGCATATAAATCTGTAGGGGAAGGAAGGTGGGGTAGGGAAAGGAAGGTGGGGTAGGGGTCATCCTCAAAAAGGTTGGAGGGAAGGGGTAAAGGAGGTTTTGTGGGCGAGGGGCTTTGACTTCCAGCAAGCATGTGTGAGCGTGTTAGATAGGAGTGAATGGAGACGAATGGTTTTTGGGACATGATGATCTGTTGGAGTGTGAGGAGGGTAATATTTAGTGAAGGAATTTAGGGATAGAGGTAGTAGGTTGGTAGACAGCAACCACCCAGGGAGGTACTACCGTCCTGCCAGGTGACTGTGAAACAGAAACCTGAAACTGTTTTACATGATGGTAGGATTGCTGGTGTCTTTTTTCTGTCTCATAAACATGCTGGATAACAGGTATATCTAGCTACTTCTACTTACATGTAGGTTACACTACACAGGCATGCACATGCATATATATACATACACACATCTATGTTTTTCTTCTTTTTCTTAATAGCTCTTGTTCTTCTTTATTTCCTCTATTGTCCATGGGGAAGTGGAAAAGAATTCTTCCTCTGTAAGCCATGCGTGTCGTATAAGGCGACTAAAATGCCGGGAGCAATGGGCTAGTAACCCCTTCTCCTGTACATATTTACTAAAAAAACGAATAAGAAAAGCTTTATAAAACTGGGATGTTTGAATGTGCGTGGATGTAGTGCGGTTGATAAGAAAGAGATGATTGCTGATGTTATGAATGAAAAGAAGTTGGATGTCCTGGCCCTAAGCGAAACAAAGCTGAAGGGGGTAGGCGAGTTTCAGTGGGGAGAAATAAATGGGATTAAGTCAGGAGTATCTGAGAGAGTTAGAGCTAAGGAAGGGGTAGCAATAATGTTGAAGGACCAGTTATGGAAGGAGAAGAGGGAATATAAATGTGTAAATTCAAGGATTATGTGGATTAAAATAAGGGTCGGATGCAAAAAGTGGGTTATAATAAGCGTGTATGTACCTGGAGAAAAGAGGAGTGTAGAGGAGAGAGAGAGATTTTGGGAGATGTTAAGCGAATGTATAGGAACCTTTGAACCAAGTGAGAGAGTAATTGTAGTAGGGGACCTAAATGCTAAAGTAGGAGTAACATGTAGAGAGGGTGTGGTAGGTAAGTTTGGAGTGCCAGGTGTAAATGAAAATGGGAGCCCTTTGATTGAACTTTGTATAGAAAGGGGTTTAGTTATAGGTAATACATATTTTAAGAAAAAGAGGATAAATAAGTATACAAGATATGATGTAGGGCGTAATGACAGTAGTTTGTTGGACTATGTATTGGTAGATAAAAGACTGTTGAGTAGACTTCAGGATGTACATGTTTATAGAGGGGCCACAGATATATCAGATCACTTTTTAGTTGTAGCTAAAATGGGAGTAAAAGGTAGATGGGATACAAGGAAAATAGAAGCAGTAAGTAAGAGAGAGGTGAAGGTTTATAAACTAAAAGAGGAGGCAGTTAGGGTAAGATATAAACAACTATTGGAGGATAGATGGGCTAGCGAGAGTGTAGGCAATGGGGTCGAAGATGTATGGAGTAGGTTAAAGAATGTAGTGGTAGAGTGTTCAGCAGAAGTTTGTGGTTACAGGAAAGTGGGTGCGGGAGGGAAGAAGAGCGATTGGTGGAATGATGATGTAAAGAGAGTAGTAAGGGAGAAAAGGTTAGCATATGAGAGGTTTTTACAAAGTAGAAGTGATGCAAGGAGGGAAGAGTATATGAAGAAAAAAGAGAGGTTAAGAGAGTGGTCAAGCAATGTAAAAAGAGAGCAACTGAGAGAATGGGTGAGATGTTATCAACAAATTTTGTTGAAAATAAGAAAAGTTTTGGAGTGAGATTAATGTTGAGGAAGCCTAGGGAACAAATGATTTGACAGTTAAAAATAGGAGAGGAGAGTTATTAAATGGAGAGTTAGAGGTATCAGGAAGATGGAGGGAATATTTTGAGGAGTTGTTAAATGTTGATGAAGACAGGGAAGCTGTGATTTCGTGTGTAGGGCAAGGAGGAATAACATCTTGTAGCAGTGCGGAAGAGCCATTTGTGAGTGTGGGGGAATATTACAACCTCAGGTTCAATGGCCTGTTAACCTGAGTGTAAAGGGAGCTTGGAGCAAAGAAACACAGTAGAAGATGTATTGAAATTGTATTTCCTTCAAAAAATCAGTTGGATTAATTCCAGACTTTTGTCTTTTCCTTCACCAAGTAAAACAAAGTGCTATTTACACATATGTACACTATATACAAAGGAGTAGTGTTTATTGCACGCCACAGTTGTCTAGGCTAAGCAGCAGCCAAAAGACAGACAACTTTCCACAACCAGCTCTATGCTGGAATTCCAATGACAAACCGCGAGTGGTAACCACGTCACCTTTGTCATTGTTAAACTCGCATTTTAATTGGCTGAACCGAGTCGTTGATTTGATGATGGGGCCCCATCACCAAACCCTTAACGATGGTTTGCTGGTTGGAGGGGAGCCTATGTGGGTGTGTTTAACATGCTCCAAATAAAGGTTACATACTCTTTGTATGCAACACCCCCACCCCAAGAGGGCTCAGGACTAGGCTTCCACCTCAAATGGGACCGCCTTTCCCCTCAACCATCCCGCTCATTAGTTAAAGCTAAACTTTTCTCGAGACATAAAGTCCAGCTTTAAACTTAAGAGTGAGACAGCAGACGGTAGGGCTAGCATATGTCCAAGGTGCCTGCGGTCGGTAGCAGGGCACCCCCCCCCCACTAAAAAAAAAAACCCCACTAGGGGAAAAAAAGTGCTGGTTCTACAAAAAGTCCCTAACACATTCTAACTAAATACAATGACTTCTGGACAACACATCAGCTAGTGTATTAATTTCCCCAGCAATGTGTATAATTTTTATATTGTAGGGTTGCAACCTAATACTCCAATGCATGAGTCTGGTATTTTTGTTCTTCATGTGCTGGAGATATACCAGAGGGTTGTGGTCGCTGTAGATGGTGACCACCTGAGAGGACTGGCCCACGTAGACATCAAAATGTTCTAATGCTAGAAGTAGAGCCAGGCCCTCCTTCTCTATAGAAGAGTAGGCCCTCTGGTGTGGTTGGTATTTGGCCGAAAAATACGCCACAGGCTGCAACCCATCATCCCCAGATTGCAGAAGCACTGCCCCCACCCCAGACTCACAAGTGTCAATCTGCAAGGAAAATGGTTTTGAAAAGTCTGGAGACAACAGAATGGGTGCAGTACAAAGTAATCTCTTTGCTTTCGTAAAGGCATCTTGACATTCTGGGGTCCAAATAAAGGGAACTTTGTGACTGGTAAGTGAGGTTAGAGGTGCAACAATATCTGCAAAATTTTTACAGAATCTTCTATAAAACCCTACCATCCCTAGAAAACGTTGAAGGGATTTCCTGTCAGGGGGAACTGGATAATTTTTAATAGCCAGAATTTTTGCAAATTTAGGGGCCACTTTGCCACTACCTACTTCATGGCCCAGAAAATTAATAGTAGAAAGGCCAAAGGATGACTTTGATAAATTAACAGTTAAATGGAAACTCTGGAAGGTCTCAAAGAGAGCCTTAAGCCTAAACACATGTTGGTCCCAAGTGTCCGACACAACAACTATGTCATCTAGGTAAGCTGCCGTGCCTTCAAGTCCTTTAATAGCCTGATGGATAAGTCTCTGGAATGATGCAGGAGAGTTTTTCATTCCAAAGGGGGTCACTGTATACTGATAATGACCTCCTGGAATTACGAAGGCAGAGATTTCCTTCGCTTTATCTGTTAAAGGTACTTGATAGTAACCTTTAAGGAGGTCCAATTTGGATACAAAAGTAGCCTTACCCACAAAGTCGATTACATCATCCAGACGTGGCAGAGGATAGGCATCTGCAATTGTGACCTCATTCACCTTACGGTAATCTGTGCACATTCGGAACCCTCCATCAGCTTTGTTAACAAGGATGCACGGTGAAGCCCACGGACTAGATGACTCCTCCACTAACCCATGCTCTAACAGAAATTCTACCTCCTGTTGAAGTAGCCTCTGTTTTTCAGGATTAGCTCTGTAAGGGAAGAGTTTAATAGGTTTAGAGTTTCCAACATCTACATCATGATATCCTAATGTACATTTTTTCGGCACATCCGAAAAAATATCAGGATAAGACTGTAGGAGCGCAGTAAAATTAGTTACTTGAGACTTGGTCAAACCCAACATTAAAGGTTTAGGGTCCTTGAGGAGGACCGAATTTGGAAGCTTTACATTAATCTCAGAGTGCAAAGAGTCAGGGTCATCAGAGGCAGAGGACAGAGTCATTACTGGAACTTTATCTGGTGTATTAAAAGCTTTAATTTGATTAATGTGGTAAGTTTTGCTTTTTGAGGTCTTGTCAAGGGGAGATACCACATAATTTACATCAGATAATTTACTTATGATTTGCATTGGTCCCGTAAATCTAGCTTTCAAGGTGTGGCCAGGTATAGGCTCCTGTACCAACACCTTATCTCCTGGATGGAAGGAGCGAAATTTTGAGTTTCTGTCATACCTCTGTTTCATCGTATTTTGAGCTGCCTTCAAGTTAGCCTTAGCCAACTGACGTGCTACCTGCAACCTTGAAGAAGGGTTGTAGCTGGTTGTGGAGGCGTCTTCTCCCATCCATCCTTCTTTGAGCACACGTAGAGGACCTCGTACATTGTGCCCAAATATCAGCTCAAAAGGACTGTACCCTGTAGACTCTTGCACCGTTTCTCTCATTGCGAATAGCAACAGAGGAAGTGATTCATCCCAGTCTGTAGGAAAATGCATGCAGAATGTTCTCATCATTGTTTTTAACGTCTGATGGAATCTTTCCAAGGCGCCTTGGGACTGAGGATGATAGGCAGTGGATAGGTTATGAACTATTCCTAGCCTAGTTAATGCTTCCCTAAATGCTTTGGCAGTGAAGTTAGTACCTTGATCACTTTGAATAGTTTTAGGAATTCCAAAGCAAGAGATAAACTTAGTTAAAGCTTTAAGGATTGCTTTAGTGTTAATACTGCTCATAGGAACTGCCTCTGGATATCTAGTTACTCTATCCATGATTGTGAATAAGTATTGATTTCCAGACTTAGCTTTAGGTAGTGGACCTACACAATCTATTATTAATTCTGAAAAAGGGTCTCCATTAACAGGAATGGGATGGAGAGGTGCAGGTTTAATGGGGTGTCCAGGTTTTCCTACCTGCAGCTGGGATTGATGGGATAAAGGTAGAAATGTTAAAAGCAGGCGGAGATATAGTTTTAGAGTGGTTGGTGCTATTATTTAATACATGTATGGAAGAGGGTAAGGTACCTAGGGACTGGCAGAGAGCATGTATTGTTCCTTTGTATAAAGGCAAAGAGAGTGCAAAAATTATAGGGGAATAAGTCTGTTGAGTATACCAGGTAAAGTGTATGGTAGAGTTATTATTGAAAGAATTAAAAGTAAGACGGAGAGCAGAATAGCAGATGAACAAGGTGGCTTTAGGAAAGGTAGGGGGTGTGTAGACCAAGTGTTTGCAGTAAAACATATAGGTGAACAGTATTTGGATAAGGGTAAAGAGGTTTTTGTGGCATTTATGGATTTGGAAAAAGGCGTATGATAGGGTGGATAGGGGGCAATGTGGCAGATGTTGCAGGTGTATGGAATAGGAGGTAGGTTACTGAAAGCAGTGAAGAGCTTTTATGAGGATAGTGAGGCTCAGGTTAGAGTGTGTAGGAGAGAGGGAGATTATTTCCCGGTAAAAGTAGGCCTTAGACAGGGATGTGTGATGTCACCGTGGTTGTTTAATATATTTATAGATGGGGTTGTAAGAGAAGTGTGTGGGGTTAAAAGACAAAGAATCAAATACAAAGTGGGAGTTGTCACAGTTGCTTTTTGCTGATGACACTGTGCTTTTGGGAGATTCTGAAGAGAAGTTGCAGAGGTTGGTGGATGAATTTGGTAAGGTATGTAAAAGAAGAAAATTGAAAGTGAATATAGGAAAGAGTAAGGTGATGAGGATAACAAAAAGATTAGGTGACGAAAGATTGGATATCAGATTGGAGGGAGAGAGTATGGAGGAGGTGAATGTATTCAGATATTTGGGAGTGGACATATCAGCAGATGGGTCTATGAAGGATGAGGTGAATCTTAATTGATGAAGGGAAAAGGGTGAGTGGTGCACTTCGGAGTCTGTGGAGACAAAGAACTTTGTCCATGGAAGTTAAGAGGGGAATGTATGAGAGTATAGTTATACCAACACTCTTATATGGGTGTGAAGCATGGGTGATGAATGTCGCAACGAGGAGAAGGCTGGAGGCAGTGGAGATGTCATGTCTGAGGTACAGTGTCTGCACTCTGAAGGAGGGGTGTTAATGTTGCAGTTTTATAACTGTAGTGTAAAGCACCCCTCTGGCAAGACAGTGATGGAGTGAATGATGACGAAAGTTTTTCTTTTTCGGGCCACCCTGCCTTGGTGGGAATCGGCCGATGTGTTAATAAAAAAAAAAAAAAAGTTTAGGAAAACCAGTTAGCCAGACTTGAGTCCTGGAAATGGGAAGTACAATGCCTGCACTTTAAAGGAGGGGTTTGGGATATTGGCAGTTTGGAGGGACTTCTAAGCTGTTGTATCTGAGCGCCTCTGCAAAGAGTCTGATTATGTATGAGTGAGGTGAAAGTGTTGAATGATGATGAAAGTATTTTCTTTTTGGGGATTTTCTTTCTTTTTGGGTCACCCTGCCTCGGTGGGAGACGGCCAATTTGTTGGAAAAAAAAAATATATGCACTGGACCCTCGGTTTTCGTTCACCTCCAAACTGGAACAGTTATGTAAGTGTATTTTTGTAAGTGCTTTTGTATGTGTATTTTTGGGGGTCTGAAACGACTAATCTAATTTACATTTGTCCTTATGGAAACAAATTCGTTCGGTAACGGCACTCAGCATTCTGGAAAGAATTTTCAACGAAAACTGAGGGTCCACTGTATATACAGTGGTACCCCGGATTTCGCAATAATTCATTCCAGAAGGCTGTTCGAGTGTCATTACTGAATGAATTTGTTCATAAGGACAATGTAGTGTAAAGCACCCCTCTGGCAAGACAGTGATGGAGTGAATGATGATGAAAGTTTTTCCTTTTCAGGCCACCCTGCCTTGGTGGGAATCGGCCGATGTGTTAAAAAAAAAAAAAGGACAAATGTAAATTAGATTAGTCCGTTTCAGGGCCCCCAAAAATATACTTACAAAAGCACTTACAAAAATACACTTACATAATTGTTCGAGTTGGGAGCTGAGTTCAACCTTGGACCATTAACTAGTCACTAGTTACCAGTTAATGGTCCAGGTCAGCCTAACAGGTCATCATAAGTTTCATTCTCATATGTGTGGGTTATTTGTGCATTGTTCCAGTCACAGTATTGTGATTGTTTATTCTTTACCATGTTCCAGTTCTACGACAAGAGATAGTAATCCAGTTTTCCTTGAAATTGTACTGTTTCTTATCTTTGTTGGTAACTGACTGTAGAGCCTTGTGCTAGCAAATCAGAATGAATATACAGTGGTACCCTGAGTTTCGGCCACCTCCCAACTCGAACAGTTATGTAAGTGTATTATTGTATGTGCTTTTGTAAATGTGTTTTTGGGATCTCAAACGGACTAATCTAATTTACATTATTCCTTATGAGAACAAATTCGTTCGGTAATGGCACTTGAACAGCCTCCTGGATCGAATTATGGCCGAAACTCAGGGTTCCACTGTACTAGTGCCAGGCACTTTACACTTCATCAAAATGGCTATCAACGCCTTGAGTCTGGCTCACATGTGGACTTACTTTACTATGTGGTTATGGTTATGTGGGCTACAGTGTCACGTTAGACAAAAATACACTAACAAATAGCATATTTCCTCCCACCAGAGCGAGCCTGGCCCATGGCCGGGCTCAGAGAGAATACTCTCGAAACTCTTCAAAGGTATATCAAAGGTAAAGGTAAAGGTATTTCAAAGGTAAAGGTTATGTCAACATGTTTTACTAAAAATTATCATTTCAGGGATGTTTGAATGAACTCATGGCTCAGATGTCAGTAAAGCCAGGAAGTTCTCGAGGCGGACCACGCTATGGACTTGTGGGGAACAAGGAGAAGGATGTTTCACAATATATGTCATGGCAGCATGATGCACTTCAAGCTGTGGTTAGCGTTCTTAAGGAAGACATGCGGGTGGTCGATAGTATGATGGAAGAAATTCAGCGCAAGTCTTGAAAAATCTACTCTCCATAAAACAGCTTTATTTTCATGTAGGCTAATTTTTATACTGTTAGTGATTGTTGAAATTCCATGGAAGCTTAGTTCACAGACAGTAGTTAACTGTTAACAAAATATGAGTATGTTAAGTACAGTGATGTCCTCCTTATCCAGGAATCTGTTGTACAGAGTTTCCTACATTTATGCAGTTTCACTTTATGCAATTTGTTGTTAAGCTGTGTCCCAGTTTCTACCAGTAATTCACTATATTTGGTATTAATTCACTCATGCAATCACCTGTGCACAGTATTCGGAATATGTCAAATTACCAGTATGGATGGGTGTTGACTAATTTTAATGGTATCACTATCACCCTATAATCGAGTATCAATATTGGCAAAAAATTTGTATCGTCCCATCACTACCCAGTGTCACTTGATTTTTTTTTAACAATCCAGTATCCCTTTAAATATCACTCTTAAACTGATATTTATAAGGAAGAAATTAAAAGAAAATAACAGATTTGGACAATGGAAATTAAATGAACATTTTTTTTTTTTTCAATATGTCAGCCATTTCCCACCGAGGCAGGGTGACCCAAAAAAAGAAAGAGACACTTTCACCATCATTCACACATAATCACTGTCCAGATACAACATTTTAGATGTCACTCCAAATAGCCAGTATCCCAAACCCCTCCTTTAAAGTGCAGGCATTGTACTTTCCACCTCCAGGACTCAAGTCCGGCTAACCGGTTTCCCTGAATCCCTTCATAAAATATTGCCCTGCACACACTCCAATGGTTCATCAGGTCCCAAAAACTATTCATTTCCATTAACTCCTATCTAACATGCTCACACATGCCTGCTGCATGTCCAGGCCCCTTGCACAAAAAACCTCTTGATTGAATCCTATGACTGAGTTTCTAGCATTGTGAAAAAGTAAATTGGCACATGACCAGACAAAGTGAAATGGGCAGAGGTAAGACAGAGAAGTTGTGAGATGTGTTGACATGTTGACAGTGTCTTCACACCAGACAAGGACTGCCATTGTGCTTGGTGGAGAAAGGAGGGAGAGCAGAAAACAGGAAAAGATTATGATTTATTTTTTTTTTTTTTTTCTTAGTTGTTTTTAGACCAATTTAAATTTTTGGGGGGCATGTGGCCATTTGGTGCCTATGGTTTGCTTACAATTTTTTAAGAAATGTGAAATTTCTCCCACATCATTGTTTAGCGAATATGAGTGCATTTTGGATTTTTCTTGCCTTTTTTCTTTTACTAAATTTTTTCATTTTTTTGTTTATGTACAGTGGTACCTTGGTGTCGTCCGTAATCCATTCCAGGACCTTGGGCTTATATCAAACTGGACGTATACCAACGAATTTTCCCATAAGAAATATAGGGAAAACAATTAATCCATTCACATGAAAAAAATCCTATTGTTATTGGCATATTATACATTGATGGGGTTGTATAAAATAATTTAAACACTGCTTAATACTAAAATACATACATAAATACAAAAGAATTAGATGAAATAAATGCAAATTTAACCTCACTTTACTTTGCTGAAAACAGTCGAGTGCCTACTAGGATAGTGCTGAGAAGGGGGGAGGAGGAAATGTTATTGTTTGGAAGGAGAGTCCCCTTTCTTTTCTGTCTCTTTTTCCCCTATTTGGACCTGGTTGAAGCTCACCAGGTTTGACTTTAACTAAAAAACTGTCCAAAGAACTTTGCTTTTGCCTTCTCCTCAGGATGTTTCGAATGTGACATTGTCTGGTCATTCCAGACAATGCTATTACGGGTTGTTTGGGCTTTGTTGGGGTGGTACTTCTCTGCAAAGTTTTTGGGCGTCCATCCATTTGGCAAAGATTTCCTTGATTAATGAAGTAGGGGCTTCCTCTATCTCCTCTTCCCAGCCTGAAGAGAGTGCATCCATCTTAGTCTTGTGGTCCTCCTTCTCAAGTTCCTGGAGCCCTCAGTGGTCAGCTCTTCCCTGTGCCCCCCCACTAACTCCTCCACATCGAGAGAGAGGTAAACAAGGGTAGCTCGCGGTGTCGTGACTCATTTTGACCCATACAAGTTCTAGCACGCGACGTATTCCAAACAAAGGTCGTATATCAAGCAAAAATTTTCACATCCAAACACGTATACCAAGTTGGATTTATTTCAAAGTGGACATATACCAGGTACCACTGTATATGAATATTTGATGTACATGTGATAAGCTTATAATTTTTTGGTAAACATTCATCAAAAAATGTGAAATTTGCAAAGTTTTAGAACATATCAGTGTTTTACAAGCCATATTGTTATTGCTTTATATGGTTTTGCTTTATGCACCATGGGCCAGCAATGCAACTGTTACATAAAGAGGTTTCTTGTATGTACTAGGAAATATTTGGCTCCCCACATTTGGAAGTTCTTATATTGTGTTATTTTTTCCATTGAAATCAAGTTTTCTTGCACATGATCTTACTAAATTATAATTTTTATCCATTTTCATTCAAACATATATGGTCATCGAATAAGAAAAAGCATCAGAAATATAATCGGAAACAAGTGCAGCACATTGCTATACAGTAGATGTGTTTACTGTAAATAGTGTCTATAGTACTTTCTTGTCATAGTTACAGGTGGTACAATGAATGTAACTCTTTTGAGAAGTTATGAAGCTGCATGTTGTATCAGGAAAATCTTGTCCAGACTGAGTCTCACTCAAGATGAGACTTTAACCTAAAGTATTTTAGGTTTTAATTTTATCTATCTTGATATATCATAATGTAAAATGGTATGGTGATACCGACAAGATGTGGAAAAAGACATTTATGTACAGTTCAGGACATTAATTAGAGGACTGGGCTGCGGGGGCATTGACCCCAGGAGCACCCTCCAGGTAGATAGTGGACTGAAGAAGCCACTAGTAGCAAAACGTTGCCTTTAATAAATGCCCTGAACTATACATAAGTGTCTTTTTCCACATACCATAATGTATCCAGAATTAAAGTAAAAATTATTATTCCCTGATTCATGTCATGATGTATGTTTACAAACATTACTGCTAGGTACTTACACAAGGGAACTAACATCATAAGTATTAACACCTTATGGATCTAGTTGTGGCCCTTGAAATCTATATAAAAATAATGTTATAGTATTTTTTATACACTTGAAACTAAGGAATAAAATCATATTGAGTGCATAGAGTACTGTACAGTCTGAGCTGTTGTTACTCTTGGACATTACCCCTCTCGTAGTTAATTAATGTGTGCCAATTTGTGTACAAGGATTTATATTTTTATTATTAATGTTTTGTTTATGCTTGTGAATATGAAATATCAATATTTAATGTTTTATTTATCCCTTCAGTTGAAAATTTTTTATTCACTACCATATAAATATTTATTTCAGTTGATGGTTCTATTTATAGGGACTAATTAACTCTCAGTTTATCACATAGATTTATGGCTGTACAAGGAACTGAAAGAATTAGAGGTAAGAGAGAGAGCGGGATTGCAGATGAGCAAGGAGGCTTTAGAATGGGTAGGGGATGTGTTGATCAGGTGTTTACATTGAAGCATATATGTGAACAGTATTTAGATAAAGGTAGGGAAGTTTTCATTGCATTTATGGATTTAGAAAAGGCATGTAATAGTGGATTGGGGAGCAATGTGGCAAATGTTGCAAGTGTGTGGAATAGGTATTAAGTTATTAAATGCTGTAAGAGTTTTTATGAGGATAGTGAGGCTCAGGTTAGGGTGTGTAGGAGAAAGGGAGATTACTTCCCACTAAAAGTAGGCCTTGAACAGGGAAGTGTGATGTCACCATAGTTATCTAACATATTTATGGATGGGGTTCTTAAAGAAGTGAATGCTAGGGTGCTGGTGAGAGGTGTGAGATTAAAAGATAATGAATATAATACAAAGTGGGAGTTGTCACAGTTGCTCATTGCTGATGACAATTCTTTTGGGAGATTCTGAAGAGAAGTTGCCAGTGCTGTATGACCCTTGTGGCTTTAGCACTTAGTTTTTATTATAATAATAATGAAAAGAATTTGCAAAGTTGGTGGAGTAATTTGGGAGGGTAATGTAAAAGAATGAAACTAAAAGTGAACATAGAAAGGAGCAAAGATGATGAGGATAACAAAAGGCTAGGCATTGAAAGATTAGAGATTGGATTGGAGGGAAGAAGTGAATGTATTCAGATATTCTTGAGTGGACATGTCAGCAGATTAGTATGAAAAATTAGGTGAACCACAGAATAGATGGGGGAAGACGTAGGTGGTGTGTAAATGAATGGTTCAGAGAACCAACAAGTTGATAAATTAGACACACATGCAACACTTGGGTATCTTTATTGAGGAAACGTTTTGCCACACAGTGGCTTCATCAGCCCATACAAAGGAGAATCGTGAAGATCAGGAGGAGTTTGAGGTAATCAGTCCCTTGGCCTTGAGTCGATGTAGTCAGTCCATCAATCTTGAAAAGAATACAGCATATGTATAATAATAATAATAATAATTTTTATTTCAATGCATGTTACAAGTGTACAATGTTATTGGTAGTTACAAATATAATACAATTATAAAACTGTAATGCAAGGAGAGCCACTGGCATGCCATGGCATTAGGGGCAGTTTATTCTAGAGACTTTTTTTCAAATAAGTACTTAATGCTAAAGAAATTGATTGAGTTTATTCTAGTTCTATATTATTTAAATTATTAAATGGTTATACATACTATTTAAAAAACAATACAAAGAAATTGGTTGAGTTTAATCTAGTTGTAGAATTTATTTCAAATTACAGTATGTTGATGCTATACTAGTATAATAACAATACTAGAAATAGTTTTTTGAGTTTCATCTAGGTATATATTTTATTTCAAATTAAGAAAATGATGATACTATAAGATTTTTAAAAGACAATATGATGATATAAGATTGCAAAAAAGTGTTAAAGGGGGATGAACATATCAAAAAGAGATCTTCTTAAGTAAAAAAAATATTGGGGTTTTGGGAAATTTGTTACAGTATGAGTTTTAGTATAGGGTGAGTAGGTGACTTTTGAGAAGAGTCTTGAATTGATTTTTTTGGACAAGGTTAACTTGATATTTTGGTAATGAATTCAGATTTTGGGGCCCTTTATGTGCATAGAATTTTTACATTGGTTAGTATGGACTCGGGGTATGTCAAATAGTGATTTGGCCTTTTTCCCTGTTCCGGGGGCCTATTAAAAATTGTTGAGGGGAATTCTGAGCGCAGGGTTAATATTAGCATGTAGAGTTTTTTGTATGTAGAAGGACATGAAAAAGGTATGAATATTTTTTTTGGTGAGTAGTTTTAAGGTTCTGAATATAGGTGGAGTATGCTGTCTAGAGTGGGAATTTGTTATCATCCCCGACTGCAGCCTTTTTTGGGAAAAGTGGTCTAAGGTGATTTAATGTTGTTGAGCCCCATGCCCGATTCCATAGGGGAGATAAGGGTAGATAAGAGAATGATATAGTGCAATGAGAGCTGGTTGAGGCACATAATAGCGTATCTTAGATAATATACCTACTGTCCTTGAGATTTTCTTGGAAATTTGTTGTATGTGTGTTTGGGAAATTTTAAAACTACTGTCAAGGTGGATTCCTAGGAATTTTCCCCCTGTGAGCCTTGTGATGGGTGAACCATTTAGCGTTATGTTAAGTGGAACATTTGTAGCTTTGTTTCCAAACTGAATGTAGT
>WNWK01021406.1:0-25000 GCA_009830355.1 Cherax destructor
ATTCAGCTTCTAACATAGATTTTATTCTTAAACTCTTGCTTCCTTCTTACAAAATCAGTGGACAAGTTTTCCTACAGGCATAGAAAATAGCACAAGTTTAATGTAAAATATGCACATAGCACTTTACCATAACCACAAACAAAATGTGTTACTCAACCTTTATCCCACTCTGGAGAAAAACAACCTGTAAACTAATATGTGAAAATAACCTTCCACTGACACCACCTTGGTAAATTTTACAAGGTAAATTTTATCCTACCGAAACATGCCACTGTTACCCCATACCAGTATATATATTTCAAAGAATGTTTTGAGTTATTTTAACAGTCAAATAACTCTCCCGGTCTAGGCCCCCATGTTATGTTTTTTTTTTCCTTACTTTATCATCAAGGTTCTCCTACATGTACTAGTGTGGGGTTAACTTCACTTATTTTTCCTTCACTGAGGTTTGTAGTCTCTGTCCCCCTAGACTGTACTCCGTCTGCGGTCTTCTTTGCCCTTCCCCAATCTTCATGACTTTGCACTTGGTGGGGTTGAACTCCAGGAGCCAACTGCTGGACCAGGCTTGCAGCCTGTCCAGATCCCTTTGTAGTTAAGGTCTAATTGTCTAGTGATACTTACACTCATGATTCTCTGCTGCATCTGAAAAAAAACATCACCAGCCCTCTCCATGGGTTATTTAAACCACCATTATAACAAAATAGATTCTATTTAGAGAGGTATATACAAGTCTTAATCATAACACCATCCCCCCAGGCATCTCCAAAACACATGGTCCACCTCCACACTTAATACCTTCTTTTCTCAACATCACTCCTACCCTCAGTGTCTTGATACACTGTTCTCATAGGTTATGATGGCTGCTTCCATTCAAAGCATATCTTCCTTACCTCTGGCACACCATGCTGCCCAAAAACAAATATAAGATAAGAGAGAGCCACCAGTACTAGCTTCCTGCAGCCACCTTGGGAAGTGAGGAGAAGGAAGGAGGAGTCTCTAAGCTCCTCCCAGTCCAAAAACAAAACAATGAAAAACACAAGACTGTCGCCTTGCACAATCTAATATGCACCCACAAATGTTTTCTCCTACATCTTATTTACTTACAATGAGACATGCAACTATATAAACTACTTATTTAAATGTGTGTATTTATAACCTATTATATTGAGAAAATCAGGTTAATTCAGCTTCTTTTTAAATCTTAAGGGTGACCTGACCTCAAGACATTTAAGCAGTAATTCTGATTAATTCAATATAATTAGGTATTCATGTTTCTTAATTACATCAATACATGTTGGGTCCTATAGCCTCATAACACTTGTTCAGCTACCAGTATGTACCTCTGTAATCTTTTGACTACCGCCCACAGGATAGGTATGGGTGTAGTGGTTGTAGGTTATTGAAAAGCTGAGTACCAATAACAATGTACTCTCCAAAGCCGCTCCATAACAACAACAACAATAACAACACAATTATAAATGACTGAACCAAACCAACATAGTATTCAATCCTACTGCTCCCAACCCCTTACATTCCTCCTTTTCTAAATTACATTATATCATCCAACTTATAAATCCAACCTATCTGGAGGTTTGACAACTCTGCTGGAACGCCGGAGAATTGGAGGGTTTGCACTGTCCTGAGGTGCCTCCTCTTCTCTCACCCGGCTGGTTACCTTATCAAACCTCCCAGGAGGTTCTTCCTGTATGCTAACCTGCTCTTTAAGTTTATTACCATTATTATCTGTTGTGGGCAGTTCCTTTAAACCACTCCTTACTGCTTCTGGTACTGTTGGAATCAGTGGTTGTTCTCCACTCCTAAACCTTGGCATGAGCTGATCTATATGCCTTTTCCATATCATGTTACCAAACATTCTAATTAACACTTTATAATTCCTAACCCCTAATACCTCCACAATTTTTCCTTCTAACCAAGGGTCACCTTTCCCAAAGTTCCTTGCATACACAGCATCATCAACTTTAAAATGCTTCACCACTCCTGAAGGTCACCAGCAGGCATGTTAGGCAATGAATTGTCCTCTTTAACATGACATTTGACAGCCGATACAGGGACTTTAAAATTCCTATGAAACATCATTTCTGCTGGTGTCTTATTTGTGGAGGAATGAACAGTTTTCCTATGGTTATATAAGAACCTACATAATCTGGTATTGAGAGAACCTTTTGTAAACTTGTGTAAACCTTCCTTCAATGACCTTACCGCCCTCTCCGCCAGACCATTTGATGAAGGATGGTATGGGGCTGGAGTAACATGTTCAATACTATTCTTACTAAAGAAAGCTTCCAGCTCTTGTGAGACAAAATAAGCAGCATTATCTGACACAACTGTGTCTGGTAACCCAAAATTACAAAAGGATTTCCTCAGTAACTCAATAGTAACTGTGGATGTCATGGAGCTAGTTACTTGCACATCTAAGAATTTTGAAAAGGAATCCACAATTACCAAAAATATTTGCCCTCAACAGGACCTGCATAATCTATATGCACTCTAGACCATGGTGTCCCAGTGCTGGGCCAAGATAGGACAGGAGATGAATTTGGCTTAAAATTCTGAAAACAAATGGGACAACTCTTTGTCACTTCTGCAATATCTTGGTCCATCTTTAGCCACCAGACCCACTGCCTAGCTTCTGCTTTCATAGCATTGATACCATTATGACCTATATGCAGATGCTCCAATACCTTACATCTCAATTTTACAGGCACTACCACTCTATTTCTATACAATAATACATTATCATGAACAGTCAGATCTGATTTGACTGAATTATAATCAGATAAAAATACACTGTTTTTACACCATCCATATTTAACATTATTTACTACTTGGGATAATACAGCATCTATCCCAGTTTCCTCTTTGATTTTGTCAAATGATAAGTGTTTGAAATCGAGGAACTCTACTAATCTCACATATTCCGAAGGTATACCTAATTCTAAGCTGTGATCTTCAATAGGTAATCTACTAAATGCATCTGCAATAACATTTTCCTTACCAGCCTTGAATGACAATTCATAATCATACTGAGCTAATAACAGAGCCCAACGCTGAATTCTGGCATTTGCATTTACTGGAATATGTTTCCCTTTACCAAACAACCCTAGCAATGGTTTATGATCTGTGCGAGCAACAAACTTTCTCCCTAGCAAAAAATATCTGAATTTCTTAACAGCATACACCAAAGCTAGACCTTCTTTATCAAGTTGAGAATAATTCTGTTCTGCCGGAGAAAGTTTCTTACTAGCAAAATACACAGGGTTTTCCTGGCCATTTACTACCTGGATTAACACACATCCAACACCCACAGAAGAAGCATCAACCTCAATTATTAATGGATGCTCTCCCGTAAAATTAGTCAACAAAGCTGAACACTCCAATTGTTTTTTAATCCTTTGAACAGCTTCCTCTTCCACTGAAAATAACTCAAATGTAGCCCCCTTTTTTTAACAAATCATACAGTGGTGCCAAAATTAAAGAAAAATTCTTAATAAACTTACAATAGTAAGTCACCATCCCCACAAAAGACTGAACTTCTCCTACAGACGTAGGTGAAGGTAAATTCACAAGAGCCTCCACCTTCTGAGAAGAGGGTTTAATACCTGCCCCAGAAATCTCATACCCCAGATATGCAATAGATCTGGCTTTCAACACTGACTTATCCTTATTCAGTACTACATTATGCTCTTGTAAAATACTCAACACCTGCCTGAGTCTGACATCATGCTCAACTTCTGTGGCACCACATATTATGATATTATCTAAATAGGATGCAACCCCATCCAGGTTAACAAACAATTGGGAAATAAATTTCTGGAAAATACCAGGAGATGAGGAAATTCCAAATGGTAATCTCTTATATTTAAAAAGTCCCATGTGGGTATTAATTACTAAAAGATGTTGGCTCCTCTCATCTACAGGTATCTGTAAATAAGCATCCTTCAAATCTAATTTTGTAAATATTTTACCTTTACCCACTACAGACAATAATTCCTCAATCCTGGGTAAAGGATATCTTTCACAATGAATGTTTTGATTTACATATTTAAAATCCCCACATATTCTCATAGACTTAGAGTAAGCCTTTAATACTGGGACAATAGGTACAGACCATTCACTATGCGAAATAGGCTCAATAATGCCTTTCTGCACTAATTTTCTAATTCTTTCTCAATCATCTCTTTGTGAAAAAATGGTACTGGCCGTGCTTTCACAAACTTAGGAACAGCATCACTTTTCACATGAATTTTGGCCACAAAGCTGGAGATAGGTTTACTAGAATCTACCCTAAAATTATCTAACATTTCTTCAGCACTGTCTAGTTTGTTAATTTTGGTAGATTCATCCAATCCAGCAAGGTAAATCCCTACCTTTTTCATGAGGTCTTTCCCACACAAGTTACTATTATGGGATTTCACTACATAAAACACTTGTGACACCTCTAAGTTATTATATCTTACCGGCAAAACCACCTGTCCCAGAAGGTTTATTTTCCAATTATCATATGCATTTACCCTCCTAGAACATGGCTCAATGTGCCCCTTTACTGCCTCTACCCAGTCTTTGGATAAAGTCGAGATGGACGCCCCACTGTCAATCTCAAAAGGTACCTGTTGATTTTTAATGATAAACCCATATTTCTCTGCCTTCATGGAAAACACTCTATCCTCTAAGGCATATAAGCTCATCACTTCCTCATCCTCTGAACTATCACCGCCATCCAGCACCTTAATTGACTTTGTTCTAGGATATCTAGGTGACTTCTGTGTCCTTGCTGTCCTGTTTTTTGTCAATACTCGAATTTGATACAGCCTTAGGAGACACTTTTGACGATTTCTCTCTACACACTCTTCTCAAGTGGCCTTTCTTATGACACTTATTACAGAAAAAGTCTTTAAACCTACAAGTACTACTACTGTGCTGGAACCCACAATGTTTACATTTCACAGCATTAATCACTTGTACCGCAGGAGCAGAGTTCTGATCTGTAACAAATGCCTGTTCCAAGTTCAAAAGTTTGTCAAATAGTTTTGCAGACTGCACACTTTGCAAATCCAAATTTTTTGCAACTAGGTGAGGAAAATATACTTCATCCACCACCGCCATAAACAACTGGTCCCTCACTCTGGGGTCAAATTGTCCCCCAAAGGTACAGTTCACAGCCAATGCTTTTAAATCTGTATATAATTCATGCAAGGACTCACCCTGTCGTTTCTTCCTCTGCTGAAAAAGCCAACAAACTGCGGTGGTAGGCTGGTTTCACTGCATAATAACTTTTCAGTGCCGCTACCAAGTCGTCGTAACGCTTCGTGTGTGGTAAATATGGTGCACACATTACCTAAAACACTGTAAGTTTCTGATCCCAGGGACACTAGCAAGAAATTCCTCTTGTTATCTTGCTCTTTAATTCCTAAGTGAGCGAAATTGGCTTCCAACAAGCTTAGCCAGAGCTCCAAAGAAATCTTACGTGGGTCGAAAGGTTCCAACCTTCCTTGTGCTGCCATGCTGCCACTTGTTGCTGCTTTATCACCGTTCTGCTGCAATGTCCTCGGCTGTCAATATCCCTACTACTTCAGGCCACATTGGCCCACTATCCTTGGCTCTGATGATCCCATCCTCGTCGCCACTGTAGTGGTTGTAGGTTATTGAAGCTGAGTACCAATAACAATGTACTCTCCAAAGCTGCTCCATAACAACAACAACAATAACAACACAATTATAAATGACTGAACCAAACCAACATAGTATTCAATCCTTCTGCTCCCAACCCCTTACAATGGGGTTACCTGTAGTTTACCTGGAGAAATTTTTGGGGGGTCAATGCCCCCACTGCTCGGTCTGAGACCAGGCGTCATGGTGGATCAGGGTCTGATCAACCAGGCTGTTACTGCCGGCCATATGCAAACTGACGTACGAACCACAGCCCGGTTGGTCAGGTGCTGACTTTAGGTGCCTGCTCATAATAAACATATTAAACTAAAACAAAACTAACTTAGATACCCATCAGCTGCACAATCCAGGCAGCATGGGTTTAAGCAGGTCGCTCCTACATATCTCAACTACTGGACCACTATGACATGGTCTTGGATGCTCTGGGAAAAAACAAAATTCAGATTAGTATTCATAGAGTTTGCTAAAGCCTTCAGCAAGTGCGATCTTACCTGGAGTGTACCTGGAGAGGGCTTCGGGGGTCAACGCCCCCGCGGCTCGGTCTGAGACCAGGCCTCATGGTGGATCAGGTTTGATCAACCAGGTGTAATATCACACAAAATGCATGATAAAAAGAATAACAGGAAAAGTGGGTTGATGGATCTTAACTTCCTAAAGAACACAGAGTAATTGTAAACAAAGTAAAGTCAGTGTCAGCTACAGTGAAAATCTCTGTTCCACAAGGTAAAGTACTAGCTCCCATCCTGTTACTCATCCTCATATCTGAAATAGACAGAAATGTAAGCCACAACACCATGTCCTCCTTTGTGGATGACACCTGAGTTTACCTGGAGAGAATTCCAGGGGTCAACGCCCCCGCAGCCCTGTCTGTGACCAGGCCTCATGTTGGATCAGAGCCTGATCAACCAGGCTGTTACTGCTGGCCGCACACAGTCCAACATACGAACCACAGCCTGGCTGGTCAGGTACCGACTTTAGGTGCCTGTCCAGTGCCTCTTGAAGACAGCCAGGGGTTTGTTGGTAATCCCCTGATGTATGCTGGGAGGCAGTTGAACAATCTTGGGCCCCTGACACTTATTGTGTTGTCCCTCAACGTGCTAGTGGCACCCTGCTTTTCATTGGGGGGATGTTACATGAGTGTCATCCATCAAAGGCTGCAGATCTCCAAGGAGACATCAACCAAATCTTTAATGGGCCGCAGAAAACAATATGAAGTTCAATGAAGACAAACCTAAATTACTCAGGTATGGAAACCCCGAGGAAATTAAAACTGTATCAGAGCATAAAAGAAATTCCAGTCACACAGTAGAGCAAAAAACTAATGTGAAGGATCTGGGAGTGATGATATCAGAGGATCTCATTTCCAAAGATCACAACAAAGTATCTACCACATCTGCTAGGAAAATGATAAGATGGATAATGAGAACCTTCAAAACTAGAGTTGCCAAGCCCATGATGATGAGTCTCTTCAAATCGTTTGTTTTCTCTAGGCAGGAATATTGCTGTATACATGGGCCCTATCAAAGCAGGCAAAATAGCATTCTTTGAGAATATACAGAAAATTTTCACGACACATATAAGAACGATAAAACACCTAAATTACCGGGAACAGTTGAAGTCCCTCAATTTGTACTCTCTGGAATGAAGGCGATAAAGATACAGGATAATACATTTGGAAAATCCTAGAGGAACTAGTCCCAAATCTTAACATGAAAATCACTCCCTACGAATGCAAAAAGACTCAACAGGAGATGTAACAACCCCAATGAAAAGCAGGAGCACCACGAGTACGCTAAGAGACAACACAATAAGTGTTAGGGGTCCAAGAATGTTCAATTGCCTTCCAGCACACTTAAGGGCTGTCTTCAAGAAGGAGCTGGATTGGCATGTGAAGTCAGTACCTGACCAGACAGGCTGTGGTTTGTACGTAAGTTTACGTGTAGCCAGCAGTAACAGCATTGTTGATCAGGCCCAGATCCATTAAAAGGCCTGGTCACAGACCGGGCCACAGGGCGTTGACTTCCTGAAAATCTCTCAGGTATACTCCAGGTAAGATTTTCTGTTGGACAGGTACCCAGGACAGCACAGGTTTAGAGCAGATCCCTCCTGTCTGTCCCAACTACTGGACCACTACGACAAGGTCCTGGATGCTCTAGAAGACAAACAGAATGTAACATACACAGATGTAACATACACAGACTTACACAGATGTAACATACACAGACTTTGCAAAAGCCTTTAACAAGTGTGACCATGGTGTAATAGCACACAAAATGCATGATAAAGGAATAACAGGAAAAGTTGGTAGATGGATCTATAATTTTCTAACAAATAGAACTGTAGACAGCCTGTACTGTCTGCCAGCCGAGCAGAATGTAAGCTGTAAGCTTACATGTCTAGTTCCCATAGTTTCCGCCAGGGGCCAGGTCTCTGGGTGGGTATGCCCAGACCTGCATCTCTCTCACTCAATCAGCGGCCTTCACTCAGTCAACAGGCCTACTCTTCTCTGGCTTGCATGGGCATGACCCTCCTGGGCCATTGGCACAAACACACTGCCTGTGTACCCTTATGTTATTGCAAATAAAGTAAGAAGCCTCCAAAGCCTTATCATTGCTACCCCGCCTTGCAGCAGAATGACACAATCAACACTTGTATATAAATGGTGACAGCGGCGGTCGCACCAGATGTGTTGCCCGAGGAGGGAAGGAAGAGGAATGAAGTTGTCTTCACTTCATCACCCTACACAAGAAGCATCCATCTCTCAATGAGTTATCCTGATGTCGTGTCTGCAAGTCTCAGCATCCAGACACAGGTACAATCAGGATCCAGGCCGAAATTTGTCAATTTCTTTGAGAAATATAGTGGTGGCCCTGTGACTCCATGCCACAGCTTCCCACACTGTTTCTCAGTCACGTGCTCAGCATTACCAGCATGTTCTGCTTTTTTGTTCAGCTCAGCATGGCTATTTCAGCAAGTCAGAGGTGAGTTTGTGGTGATTTCAGCGTCCACTGTGAGACGTCTCCCTCCTGTGTTGTGAGGTGATTTAGATTTTGCCACCGAAGTGGCTAGTTTATGTGCACCCCATATCCATCCTGTGGACGGTAGCGCAAGAGCATATGGATACACAAAGGCCTAGGCACTAGGCCCCAAAGGGTTAACAATTGTACATTTGGGTTTATTTCTACATTTCAATTATCTGTTACAAGCAGGTATCTTATTTCATGAATAAGATATCTTGACATGTCACATAGGTTATTATATTGTCTATCTCTATATTCCTCAATAAGTGCACAATTAAGCACATAGTGTTCAAGACAGTGACCATATGCCTGATCACATAATTTGCATTTAGTTTGATCATCATCTGTGTCTCCCAAACTGTCAGAAGTACCTGTAGCCAAGCCTAAGCCTAGCCACTACAACATCAGTCTGTTCACATTGCAAGTTGCTCCACAAACATGCCCATCTGTGCTCGCATTATCATGAGCACAGATAGGCAAATTCATGGAAATTAATTTGGATTTATATCTACAGTTCACTTATCTGTTACAAGCAAATTTAGGAAATTTGCTTAGAATAAGTGGTATCCTACCTTCACTAATAAGATATCTTGACATGTCACATAGTGAGGTGAGAGAAGGTAGGTACGCAGTTCTGTCTCTCACCATACACGCTCGCCCTAGTGTACACCACCACTGCCCACTCCCTCTCTGCCATGTTTTCTGTGAATTTCCTTGAATTCTTGCCAAAGCTATGTATCCGAGTGCCGAGGTCACTCAAAGCCACGTGGATCTACAAGCCACATGGATCACGAAGCCACGTGGGATGTACATGCCAAGTGGGTTACTAAGCCAGATGTCCCAAGCCACATGCTGTGGCCTGCTGCCGCATCAACCCATGACATCACCACGATGCTGCCTGACTCCACGACATCACCTTGCTGCTGACATCACCCACGATGCTACCCGACTCCACTGACGTAACCCTGGACGTCTGCCTGATGTCACTCACGATGTCACCCCATGACATCCATCACGACGTCACTCCAGGACGTCACCTCACAACGTCACCCACGATGTAGCCTGATGTCACCTCGCAATGTCACCCCATGACATCCCTCACGACGTCACTCCAGAACGTCACCTTGCAATGTCACCTCACGACGTCATGCCTGACATCACCACATGATGTCACATGTGCTGTAGTTTCACAGTGAGCAAATTGTTGCACTATTGTCGAGAAGTTTGAGAGAAGATATATGTCGTGTGATAATTCCTCTCAGTCAGTGTTCTCACATGTCCGTGTATGGCTTAGATTTTTAGATTTTGCCACCGAAGTGGCTAGTTTATTGTGCACCCATATCCATCCTGTGGACGGTAGTGCAAGAGCATATGGATACACAAAGGCCTAGGCACTAGGCCCCAAAAGTGTTAACAATTGTACATTTGGATTTATATCTATATTTCACTTATCTGTTACAAGCAAATTTAGGAAATTTGCTTAGTATAACTGGTATCTTATTTTCATTAATAAGATATCTTGACATGTCACATAGGTTATTATACTGTCTATCTCTGTATTCCTCAATAAGTGGACAATTAAGCACATAGTGTTCAAGACAGTGACCATATGCCTGGTCACATAATTTGCATTTAGTTTGATCATCATCTGTGTGTCTCCCAAACTGCCAGAAGTACCTGTAGCCAAGCCTAAGCCTTGCCACTACAACATCAGTCAGTCTGTTCACATTGCAAGTTGCTCCATAAACATGCCCATCTATGTTCATGTTATCATGAGCACAGATAGGCAGCAGTACGAGCTTAGTGTTTGAGGGAGAGGACGTGTGTGTTGAGTGGGGTCCTAGGCTAGGCCTTCTATCCCAGGACTGCTTATTTCACTCGGCTGATAACTCATCATGCAACTCATATCGTTGTATCGCAGCTGCATTGTTGCTGGAACTCTTAGTGTGGGCTGTGACTAGTGATCTACCTAGTGAAACACAGTGTTGGTTTGAAGTGGCTCAAGGCCTATCTTCATTACCCCTCGCCTGCCTGCTACCCTCCTTCCTCGATTTGGAACTCAGCCATTTGCCTCTATTTACTTATGGTCTAGAGGCGGATCTTGCCTGCTCACATAAGTGCCTGAGTGCCCCTGTCAGTCCTCCTGCCAGCACTCCACGATTTCTGACTCACCCTTCTTAAGAATGTGTCTCCTGTGTGCCTATTTGCCTGCTACAAGCAACTCTCCATGTGGTTGACACAGGTATAGCTAACACATTCAAGCAGGCTTGAAAACAAAACTCCAAGCCAGCCAGGACAAGGGGGATTAGCCTGCAGTTACAGCTGTCCTGACCCCAGCACGTCTACGTAAACATTCTACACTGTTCCTGCCATATCAGTGTTTTTCATGCATGGAGAAACACATTCCAGTAAGCCACCCAGGTAGTCCAAGCTAGCTCTGCCGAGAAAGCCAGTGTGAAATCTGCTTCCATTTTGTCTGCATTGCTTTGCATTACCAGTAAAATGCGGGTAAAAACAACTTTTACCTAGTGGCTTAGTGTGGGTTGATAAGCCAGATGGATTTAAAAAGTGAGTAATGTTATGGAGAGCGGAGTAGCTGTGTCACTACCACCATCACCCACATATCTCTCCATGCTTGTATATTTCCACCACCGCTCACAGACCAGGTGAAGAAAGAAGATATTTTGAGCGCCGACGACAAGGCCGCAGAGTTCTGTGAGTCGTCAGAAAGCGCATATTCATTCCAAAGTGGCCGCCTCCTGTGAAGACGCTGTGTTATGTAGTTGGTGCTCGCCAGTTACACCCCAGAGTAACTATGCTAACTTTCTTTCACCTCTACACTAAGATTATTTCTGACCCTCAGCAACAGTGTTTTGCTTTATAGACAGTTAATTGTCATTTGTAAGCCTGTATTAAGACTTTAAAAGGCTCAGAGTTTATTTTAGTGTAGTGACTCCTTACAATTATTAACTCAGTGTAATCCATTCTCTGCTCAGTGTAACTGAACTATTAAATACGGTTCACAATTAAGTTGCTTGTCCTAGTGTTGTGCTGTGTTTTCTAATACATTTTTCCGTTCAGTTAGTTAGTTCAGACTCTCAGGTAAGGACCCACTAGGGGCGAGGGGGAAGTGGGGACAGAAGAAGAATAGCCGGTGAGAGGAAGAGCTGAAGTAGAAGAGAAAGAGTCAGGACTAAACCCAACAGTCTAACTACTTTTTTTTTTTTTTTTTTTTTCCGTTCAGACTGAAACTTTACTGCTAAATTCCCAGAACTATCTATATTTCAAATTGCACTATTCATCTGTGCTGTGAATGTGTAACTTATGCTATTTTATAACATTAAGTAAATTTTGTTCAGGTATAAAATTATTGCATTTTACTGTAAACAAGCTTACTCTTGCATAATGTTCAGTTTCATGAATACTTTCTTGAGTAATTCGGTTACCTTTAAACTGTGTTACGCAGGAGTCAGCCTGTTAACATCTATTTACCTTGCCATCTCATCTAGTGGGTTTAGCGCCTAGCTAAGATTGTAATAGTAACAATTTGCAATCATTATATTTCTACCTATACATTGTGTAAATTGTTTTTGATTATTTGTTAAGTGCTGTAGGTTTGGAGTAATTAACAAGTATTGCAATGTTTGGTAACTCTCCAGAAGACTGTGGCCCAGTGAATGACCTTGAAAAGACCTGCAGGCCACTGACACCCATATTGCCTTTGTTTAGTGAGGTGAATGTCCCTTGACCCTCCTATACACGGGTATCCTTTAACACATCGCCAGTGTGAAACTGCTGTGTCAGCTATGAGTATAGCTGATGGTCTTGATGACGTAAATGATGGTGAAGGCAGATTTGAAACATATTTTAGTAAACACTCTCGGAAAAAGGAACGAGGCTTCCAAGAGAAAGCTTGCTGTAAGCAATACAGGGATGCACACCCTCCCAAAGCTGTCAGGTTAGATTTCCTAACAACACTGATCAAGAGAGTAAGTGTAATTGGGTTTACGAAGCTAGTGTAAACAACCCAGAGAAAACGATCAAGTTTATCCATGATGAGGATAACTTCGTCTTTGTGCCTAATGATTCAGCATTTATAGACAAACTTCTGCAAAGAATATGCCAACATCGAACTCCGAGCTGCCCCACCTAGGGCACCTAAAGTGCTCATTGTCATATACAATGTCAACAAGCACTTGAATCCTAAATATCTGGTGTCAGCGCAAGTTGCAAGCCCTCATCGACTTCCCAACGATCTGATATTAACTGAGTGGACTGGCCAGGGACTTTGCCATGCTATATTCACTCCCATGCTGCCCTCAACAGGCGCTATAACATTGCATTGTACAGACCTCCTCAACGTCAATGTTATAAGTGTCAACGTTGGGCCACATTGCCAGAAATGCCCAGCTAAGTCACACTGGTGCGCAGTGTGTGCCAATGCTCATTCTTCTGAACGGTGTATGATATGATCAAACAGCAACAGACTGTTGCTAAACAATGTATCAATTGTAAGACTTCAGGAGTCACAGAAGCTCATGCTGACTGCAGTGTGAGGGCTGCCCACATCGCAGCCAACCGCACCTCACCCTGCACCCCCATTACAACCCCCAGGCCTACCAGATACCTCGAGTCTGAATACTGGCTCATGCCTGCCCTCAGACAATGGGGTTGAGCACTTCACCTGGGAAGCACATCAACAGAGCTCCATCACGTCTGCTGTCAATACCAGTCTAGCTGAGTCAGCTGACAGTCAGCCACCGAGCTCAGCTGACCGGGGCTTCACGTCTCCAGATGTTCCTAGTCTTGCTCCTGTGGTATACAACCTGAAGTCGCGCATAGGGTTACTGGAGAAACAGCAATTTCTCCTGAAACAACAACTTGAGCAGCACAGGAAAGATGTGTAGAGCGTACCAATAGCAAGATTGTCACAAATTCTGAAAGCGAGTGTAAGGCTGATGAACAAGGTGGTGGTGGTGTCCTTAATTACGGTAATGACGAACCCAATACCTGTGTTGAGGGCAGTGTTGTCTATGATGTTAGTAATAGTTATGAGTGTAATATAAGTGGTGATGCCGAGTGTGATGAGGGCAGTAGTTTCCATAATGTTAGTAATAGTGATGTGTGTCATATAAGTGGTGGTGCCGAGTGTGATGAGGGCAGTGGTTTCCATAATGTTTGTGGAAAATATTGGTATTTTCCGAAAGTTGTAATTGATAAACTTTCCAATATGAGTAGATATCATTAATGTGTTGCTGTTGGCTTAACATTAACTGAAAAGAACCAACGAATTAACACGCATGCGCGAGATGCCTCGTGAAGTGGGCAGGGAGCTGGGTAGAGGGGAATGGGGGAGAGTGAACAGCGAGCCTAGCGACCCGAGACCAGGTGGTGAAATGGCCTGTCGAATTTGGAGACTCCGCCCACCAAATCGGATTTAATTACCTCCTTTCGTAATGTGGAGGAATATCCAGTGGCGCGGGGAATATCAAGTGGGACAATCGGTCCAGGAGGTCCAGTAATCGGACAATAATTGTGAAATAAGGTGCCACCGGCGAGTGACGCGGCCATAGGCCTATTTGAACTGAGTGAAATGACTATACGGCAGGATAAAGTCGTAACCCTGATGTTGGGGAGTTCATCTTAGAAGAGACGGAAATATATTCGATGAACTTTGGGAAATGGTGAATATAGTGAAACCGAGTTGTAAATAATCGGGGGTTGATTGTACCGGGTGAGGCTAGCTTGGGTACGCCATACCCCGACCGCCATATTGGACGCTGTTGAAATGAACTAACATATCGCAAGTTATCTACTCGAAATTCAAGTATCGAGACTGTGAATGTGTATAAACTAGTGGGGCATTAAGCCGGGATATATGTAATATGTAAAGTTATACGTATAAACAGTACAAAAGGTCGGATTAGTGAGAGGATCTGATTCGCTACCCCGACCAACCACATGTTAACTAACGCTCGGTCTCGTGGGCGTATAAGAGTGCACGGAAATTAACCTTCCTTGACTCGACGAGACAGCTAATACCATCGCGATCAAATCAGATCGCAGGAGGACGTCAACAACGGAACGACTCCCTCATCTAAAGCTAAGTACCATACTGTCGTCTTTATTGTTGGCCAATGATATTGTTACGAACAGTAGATGTACTTTAGCTAGGTCAACGATCTACGATACACCGCTATGATGCTGTTAGTTAGGTGAGTGTTGGTCATGTTAATTTAACTGTCTGTTCTCTACCTCTTCTCCTGATTGTTCAGTTGTTTAATAACCAATACAGTCCACTTAAATTTAACCTAACATAATTATAATACATGATCTTCTCAGATTTATTTATACTGGTCCAGAGTGCAGTGGGCTAATGAGAATATTGAAGGTACCCCCTCGGTGCGGCCAGGAGCGGGTAAAGTTCTCACATACCTTAAAGGGAATGACTGCGGTAAAATTATATGAGTCGGTCATCTCCCTGGGAGTTGTTTATTGCTAGTGGCGGTGTCCCAGATAGACTTCTCTCTACAATTCCCCACAATGTTAGTAATAGTGATGAGTGTCATCTAAGTGGTGGTGCCGAGTGTGATGAGGTTAACCACATTAACATTAATGTTGAATATAGCACTGCTGATAAATGTAATGAACAAAATGTTGGTAGTGGTGTTGGTGATGACAGTTATAGTGATGCGTATAATGCTAGTGGAGGAGGGAATGTGAGTGGCAGTGCCACCTATCATACATTCACACATGAACAGCGTCGTGCTCTGTGTAAACAAAGACTCCCACGAGGCCTTACAACTGGAAATGCACTTAAAAACTCATGGACCAGGGTAACATTGCTGACATTAATAAGGTCTGCTCTTTATATGAAATTTTTTCATTATGCTGAGAAACTAAGCCAGATCCCAGGACTTCTATAATGGATCAAAACTCGTATAAACTTAATATTTTTAGTTGGAATATTGCATCACTTAGAAAAAGATTTCCTGACCTTCATCATAAAGTAACCACTGAACCCATTGATATTGTGTGTTTACAAGAATGCAGAGTCCCTGAAAAATCCCAGCCCTCTAAATTGCCATCATTTGTGGCATATTGTAAGGGTTGGGAGCAGTAAGAGGATTAAATACTATGTTTGGTTCAGTCATTTATAATTGTTTGTTATTGTCGTTGTTTTTATGGAGCGGCCATAGAGAGTACATTGTTATTGTGACTCTATCTTTTATTAACCTACAGCCACTACAGTGGCGACGAGGATGGGATCATCAGAGCCAAGGATAGTGGGCCAATGTGGCCTGAAGTAGTAGGGATATTGGCAGCCGAGCAGTGATTATTAAAAATCTACAGCAGCAACAAGTGACGGCATGACGGCATCACAAGGAAGGTTGGAACCTTTCAACCCACGTAAGATTTCTTTGGAGCTTTGGCTAAGCTTGTTTTAAGCCAATTTTGCTCACTTAGGAATTAAAGAGGAAGATAACAAGAGGAATTTCTTGCTAGTGTCACTGGGATCAGAAACTTACAGTGTTCTAGGTAATGTGTGTGCACCAGATTTACCACACACTAAGCGTTACGACGACTTAGTCGTGTCACTGAAAAGTTATTATGCAGTGAAACCAGCCTACCACCACAGTTTGTTGGCTTTTCAGCAGAGGAAGAAACGACAGGGTGAGTCCTTGCATGAATTATATACAGATTTAAAAGCGTTGGCTGTGAACTGTACCTTTGGGGGACAATTTGACCCCAGAGTGAGGGACCAGTTGTTTATGGTGGTAGTGGATGAAGTGTATTTTCCTCACCTAGTTGCAGAAAATTTGGATTTGCAAAGTGTGCAGTCTGCAAAACTATTTGACAAACTTTTGAACTTGTAACAGGCATTTGTTACAGATCAGAACTCTGCTCCTGGTTAGCCTACTCTGCTGGATAATAGGATACCTGTCAAACAGAGTATCCTCTGTCCTCTACCAAGGCTTTAGAAGCGAGTCTAAAGAAATGTCCCTAGGTACACCGCAAGGAGGAGTTCTCAGTCCCATGCTATTTAATATTCTGATTAATGCTCTCCTAAATGCTCTACCTGCCTCACCTAAACATATAGCTATAAGCTCTGCTGATGACATCATGATCCATACAACAGGGCATAAAAGATGAGTACCGTTCTTAATAAAGTTCAAGCAGTTTGTAATCGACTAGGCCTCGTAATATCTTCCTCTAAAACAAAGATATTTACAAGCAAACGACATCCCCACCCATCTATTTGCAGGGTGAAAACATTAGCTATGTTAAAACTTACAGATATCTTGGTGTAGATGTACCCTTTAACAAATCTACTATACCACAACTAAATAAAAAATGCAAAGATAGACTAAATGCTCTTAAAGCTGTTGCTGGCTACAACCCCAACTATGGTGCTAATGTGAGAATCGCGAGAATGAAGTACATAGCCTATATTAGGTCCTTAATTGATTATGATGCTCCCATGTTGATATTAGCTCGAGAAAGTTCTCTCCGACCCTTGGAGTTAATGCAAAATGAAGCTCTCAGAATTATTCTTAGCTGTCCCAAATCTACAAAGGTTCTTAATATGAGGAAGGAGCTTGGTATTACTAGTATCAGTGATAGGATTGTTGAGATTAACACTTTACTTGGTATTAGAATGTTAAGAAATGAACCAGACACTGTCACAATGAATCTTACTAAATGTCTAGAAGTAAATACTCACAGATCTAAATGGATTGTGAAAACATGCAATTACATTAAGTTTTACAACCTGCATGAATTGTATCACTGTAGGCAACAAGAGCATTTCACCCCTCCATGGAAGATGTGTTCATTTAATATCACATACCTGCAAGTCCCTCCCAAGAAGCTCATTGCTAGAAATCCCTTCCTTAAATCACTTGTTAAAGCAACTGCTCAAGAAGAAATTTCTCGCCTAGCTGCTAGTAATAAGTTATCTCAAGTTATATACACTGATGGATCTAAACAGGAGTCTTCTGGCATGGCTGCATCTGCTCTGGTTGCCACCTCCTAGTTAAGAACAATAATAATTTTTTAACTAGGCATAAGAATTAACAACTGGGCGTCTACACTGCAAACTGAATTGTTTGCAATCCTAATAGCACTAAAGCTAACTTATGACACTGAGCTTGACTCTATCATCATTACTGATTCTATGTCATCATTGAAGGCTCTTGACTCATATAATGACTCTAACAGCATGCTCATTGGAGAAGCCAGGTATAGATACTAAAAAATCAGGGACAAAGGAATTAATGTACATTTGCTATGGATTCCGTCACACACTGGATTACTCCTTCATGATAAAGTTGATATGTTAGCCAAGAAGAGCACCCATAAGGAGAATGTAGAATATAACTTTGGTATATCTGTGTCTAACATTAGGAATAATATTAGGAGAGAAATAAATAATGAAAATGATAGCTATAGGAATGCAGTTAGAAGCCTGAGTAGATCTATGACCCACTATGATAACATGAACGTAGATAAGTATGTTTATGGAGCAACTTGCAATGTGAACAGACTGACTGATGTTGTAGTGGCCAGGCTTCGGCTTGGCTACAAGTACTTCTGGCAGTTTGGGAGATACACAGATGATGATCAAACTAAATGCAAATTATGTGATCAGGCATATGGTCACTGTCTTGAACACTATTTGAATTGTCAAATTATTGAAGAATATAGAGATGGACAGTATAATAACCTACCTGGAGTCTACCTGGAGAGAATTCCAGGGTCAACGCCCCGCGGCCCGGTCTGTGACCAGGCCTCCTGTTGGACCAGAGCCTGATCAACCAGGCTGTTACTGCTGGCCGCACGCAGTCCAACGTACGAACCACAGCCCGGCTGATCGGTACCGACTTGAGGTGCCTGTCCAGTGCCTGCTTGAAGACAGCCAGGGGCTTGTTGGTAATCCCCTGATGTATGCTGGGAGGCAGTTGAACAATCTTGGGCCCTCACACTTATTGTGTTGTCCCTCAACGTGCTAGTGGCACCCCTGGTCTTCATTGGGGGATGTTACATCGCCTGCCGAGTCTTTTGCTTTCAGTAGGGAGTGATTTTTGTGTGCAAGTTTGGTACTAAGCCCTCGAGAATTTTCCATGTGTATATAATAATGTATTCTCCCGCCTGCGTTCTAGAGAGTACAGGTTTAGGAACTTCAAGCGTTCCCAGTAGTTGAGGTGGTTTATCGCACTTATGCGTGCGGTGAAGGTTCTCAGCACATTTTCAAGGTCAGCATTTCACCCGCCTTGAAAGGGCAGTTAGTGTTCAGCAATATTCCAGCCTAGATAGAACAAGCGATCTGTAAAGTGTCAACATGGGCTTGGCATCCCTGGTTTTGAAGGTTCTCATTATCCATCCTGTCATTTTTCGAGCAGATGCAATTGCTACATTGTTATGGTCCTTGAAGGTGAGATCCTCTGACATGATCACTCCCAGGTCTTTGACATTAGTTTTTCGCTCTATTGTGTGGTTGGAATTAGTTTTGTACTCCGATGAGATTTTAATTTCTTCACGTTTTCCGTATCTGAGTAATTGAAATTTCTCATCATTGAACTTCATATTGTTTTCTGCAGCCCATTTAAAGATTTGGTTTATGTCTGCTTGGAGTCTTGCAGTGTCTTCAACGGTGGACACTGTCATACAGATTCGGGTGTCATCTGCAAAGGAAGACACAGCACTGTGGCTTATATCCCTGTCAATGTCTGATATGAGGATGAGGAATAGGATGGGAGCAAGTACTGTGCCTTGTGGAACAGAGCTTTTCACAGTAGCTGCCTCAGACTTTACTCTGTTGACTACTACTCTTTGTGTTCTACGTGTTAGGAAATTATAGATCCATCTACCAACTTTTCCTGTTATGCCTTTATCACGCATTTTGTGTGCTATTACACCATGGTCACACTTGTCAAAGGCTTTTGCAAAATCTGTGTATATAACATCTGCATTCTGTTTATCTTCTAGAGCATCCAGGACCTTGTCGTAGTGGTCCAGTAGTTGGGACAGACAGGAGCGGCCTGCTCTAAACCCATGCTGTCCTGGGTTGTGCAATTGATGGGTATCAAGATTGGTGGCGATCTTGCTTCTTAGAACCCTTTCAAGATTTTTTTTATGATATGGGACGTTAGCGCAATTGGTCTGTAGTTCTTTGCTATTGCTTTACTGCCCCTTTGTGGAGCGGGGCTATGTCTGTTGTTTTTAGTACCTGCGGGACGATCCCAGTGTCCATGCTCCCTCTCCATAGGATGTTAAAAGCATGTGATAGGGGCTTCTGCAGTTCTTGATGAACACGGAGTTCCATGAGTCTGGGCCTGGAGTGGAGGCATGGGCATGTCATTTATTGCCTTTTCGAAGTCATTTGGCGTCGTGGTGATGTCAGAAAGGCATGCACAATAAACTAGCCACTTCGGTGGCAAAATCTAAATCTATCATGCGGTACAAGTGATTAATGCTGTGAAATGTAAACATTGTGGGTTCCAGCACAGTAGTAGTACTTGTAGGTGTAAAGACTTTTTCTGTAATAAGTGTCATAAGAAAGGCCACTTGAGAAGAGTGTGTAGAGACAATATCTTCAAAAGTGTCTCCTAAGGCTGTATCAAATTCGAGTACTGACAAACACAGGACACAAGGACATAGCAGTCACCGAGATATCCTAGAACAAAGTCAATTAAGGTGCTGGATGGCGGTGATAGTTCAGCAGATGAGGAAGTGATGAGCTTATATGCCTTAGAGGATAGAGTGTTTTCCATGAAGGCAGAGAAATATGGGTTTATCATTAACAATAAAAAGGTACCTTTTGAGATTGACAGTGGGGCGTCCATCTCGACTTTATCCAAAGACTGGGTAGAGGCAGTAAAAGGGCACATTGAGCCATGTTCTAGGAGGGTAAATGCATATGATAATTGGAAAATAAACAGCACTGGTCCCAGGACTGACCCCTGTGGAACCCTGCTCGTCACCGGCGCCCACTCTGACACCTCACCATGTACCATGACTCGCTGCTGTCTTCCTGACAGGTATTCCCTGATCCATTGTAGTGCCTTCCCTGTTACCCCTGCCTGGTCCTCCAACTTTTGCACTAATCTCTTGTGTGGAATTGTTTCAAACGCCTTCTTACAGTCCAAGAATATGCAATCTACCCACCCCTCTCGCTCTTGTATTATTGCTGTCACCCTGTCGTAGAACTCCAGTAGGTTTGTGACACAGGATTTCCCGTCCCTGAAACCGTGTTGGCCGTCGTTGATAAGCTCATTCCTTTCTAGGTGCTCCACCACTCTTCTCCTGACTATCTTCTCCATGACCTTGCTTGCTTTACATGTCAGTGACACTGGTCTGTAGTTTAGTGTTACGTTCATGTCTCCTTTTTTAAAAATTGGAACTACATTTGCTGTCTTCCATACCTCAGGTAGTTGCCCTGTTTCGATAGATGTGTTGAAGATCGTTGTTAGGGGTACACATAGCTCCTCTGCTTCCTCTCTCAGGACCCATGGAGAGATGTTATCCGGCCCCATCGCCTTTGAGGTATCTAGCTCGCTTAGTAGCCTCTTCACTTCCTCCTCAGTTGTGTGTATTGTGTCCAGCACCTGATGGTGTACCCTACCTCTGTGAACACCTCTTTGAATCTCATGTTGAGTTCCTCTCACACACTTCACAGTCATTTCTTGTGACCTCCCCTCCTACCTTCCTCAGCCTGATCACCTGGTCCTTGACTGTTGTTCTCCTCCTGATGTGGCTGTACAGCAGCTTTGGGTCAGATTTGGCTTTCGCTGCTATGTCATTCTCGTACTGTCTTTGGGCCTCCCTTCTGATCTGTGCATATTCATTTCTGGCTCTACGACAGCTCTCCTTATTCTCTGGGGTTCTTTGCCTTCTGTACCTCTTCCATTCCCTTGTACACTTGGTTTTGACTTCCCTGCACCTTTGGGTGAACCGTGGGCTCATCCTGTCTTTTTCACTTCTCCTGTTACTTTTGGGTATAAACCTCTTCTCAGCTTCCTTGCAAATTGTTGTCACATATTCCATCATCACGTCTACTGACTTCCCTGCCATCTCTCTGTCCCACTGAACTCCATGCAGGAAGTTCCTCATGCCCACATAGTCACCTTTCTTGTAGTTTGGCTTCATTCGTGCAGCCCTTCCTGCTTCCCCCTCCACTTGTAACTCTACTATGTATTCGAAACTTAGAACCATGTGATCACTGGCCCCAAGGGGGCTTTCATGTGTGATGTCCTCAATATCTGCACTACTCAGGGTGAATACTAAGTCCAGTCTTGCTGGTTCGTCCTCTCCTCTCTCTCTGGTAGTGTCCCTTACGTGTTGGTACATGAGATTTTCCAGTACCACCTCCAGCATCTTAGCCCTCCACGTTTCTTGGCCCCCATGTGGCTCTAAGTTCTCCCAATCAATTTCCCTATGGTTGAAGTCACCCATGATCAGTAGCTTCGCCTGCTCACACAAGCCCTTCGGGCCACTACTGCCAGTGTGTCAATCATCGCTCTGTTACTCTCATCATACTCTTGCCTTGGCCTCCTGCTGTTCTGTGGTGGGTTATACATCACTGCAATTACCACCTTGGGACCTCCAGACTGTAGCATTCCTACTATGTAATCCCCAGCTTCTCCTCTGTCTCCTCTCTAAAGCTCGTCAAAATCCCATCGGTTTTTGATCAGCAGTGCCACTCCTCCACTCCCTCTGTTCCCTCTGTCTTTCCTCAGGATCTGGTACCCCATTGGAAAGATGGCATCTGTTATCATACCTGTGAGCTTGGTTTCTGTGAGAGCTATTATGTCCGGTGATGCCTCTTTGACTCTTTCGTGCCACTCCTCCCACTTATTTGTTATTCCATCAGCATTGGTGTACCATACCTTCAGCTTCCTCTCTAATACAGTGTTTTGGGGGGTCTGTGAGGGTGGGGGACCTGGCAGTGTACTGTGGGATTCTATAGTGGAGTGTTGGGTGGGTGCTGTGAGTGTGGGTTGTAGTTTGTGTTGGGACCGTGTGCTTGGTTGTTGGGTTGTGCTTGTTCCTGTTGCTCCATCCTGCTCTGGTTGTCCTCTACTGATTCTGTCCTTGTCTCTCCTCCTCGCTCATTTCGCCTTTGTGCCCTCTCCCTCAGCTGCTGTCGTTCTGTTTTTGTTCTGTCCCGGCCTAGGAACACCCTCCTGTAATCTTCTGTTTCCTTCAATCGTGGTTTCTCTTGGAGGATTCTGTCCCTCTCTGTTTCTGTCCTGAGAATCAGCTTGAGCGGTCGTTTTCTCCCCTTCGAGTACCCCCCTATTCTCTGAAAATTTACAATCTCGGACATGTCTTCTTAGCCTATTTCTTTGAGTATGCTCACAATCTCCTTTCTTTCTGCCTGCCGTCTTTCAGTGTGTGTCCTTTCCTCTCTCTCCTTCAACCCATGAATAAACACTGCCTTTGCCCTCTCCTCCTCTCATTGCCTTTCCCTCTGCAGCTCAGGTTCCTGTTTCTCCCTTATATTTCCTGTCGCTCTTGTTGGCATGATCGTTCCTCTGCATTTGCCCTATTCCCCTCTCCACCTACTCTCTGCTGCTCACCCCCTTCACTCCTTGGCCCTGCTTGGTAGGCAGATGCGGCTGTAGCGTAAGTTATATCTCCTTCCTTCCTAATGGACACCCTTGATGCTGTGTCTTTACTGGTCAATACCTCTGTAACCTGCTTCAGCCTGTTTACCTCATCTTCTAGGCCTCTTATTCTGGCTACTGCATCTTCAGCTTGTGACTCCCAATTCTTCTTCTCCTCCTCCAACCTCTTTTCCAGTTTCACAGAAAGCTCTCTCTCCATTTTTGCAGAAAGCTCTCCTAGTTTTCTCTCCCACTCCTGTTCCATCCTTTTGCACTGCTCTTTCATCCATTCTTCCTTACCAGAGCCATGCTCCTCTGGTCCCTGGGTCCTGCGAGTCCCTACCACCATTTTTTTTTTTTTTGTGTGTGTGTGTTCAGGGAAGTGTAGGGTTTAAGGGGGAGAGGTTTAGGAGGGAGAGTGATGAAAGGGTGGAGAAAAGGGGGGGAAGGGAGCTATAGGTAAAAGGGGTGGAAGGGAAGGAGGAAAAGAAGAGGGGGAATAGAGGGAGGGAAGGAGAGGGAGGGAGAAGGGGAGAGGAGAAGGAGCAAAAGAGAGAAGGGAGAGGGAGAGGGGAGAGATGGAAAGAGACGGAGAGAGATTATGGCAGTGTGGGAGTGGGTGGGTTGTAAGAGGGGGAGAGGGAGGGGGCCAGGGAGAGTGATGTAGGGATGCCAGGGAGAGAGATGGGGGTGGAGAAAAAGTGGGAAGGGTGCTAGAAGGAGAATGGGTGAGGGAGAGGAAGGAAAAAGAGTGGGAAAAGGAGAGACAGGGAGTGGAAGAGAAAAGGTAGAGGGGAAAAAAGCGAGAGAGGAGAGATTATGGCAGTGTGGGATTGGGTGGGTTGTAATGGGGAGAGGGAGGGAAGGGGAGGGGAGGGAGGAAGGAAAATATTGAAGAGGGAAGAGAGATGAGATAGGATAGGGTGCAGGGAGGGGGTGGGTGGGAGGTTGGAGATGCCAGTGAGGGGAGAATGGGGGGTGGAAGGGGAGGAGGGAGGGAGTGGATAGTCCTAACGGTCACCCGCTTGTATCCTGTGTCCCCAGTCACTCCTTTCTTCAGTTATTATGCTAATATAATATTAATGTGTGTGTGTGTGTATGTGTGTTTATGTGTGTTTGTGTGTGTGTGAGACCCAACAATTAATATTTGCACCAATAACTCATTACAGTTGTGACCAGGTGTAGACTAGTCAATTGCTCATTGCTTTATAATGTGTTTATGATTGCAACCATGTATAAAAGTAAGTAAATTTCTACTGCATCTTCAGCTTGTGCCTCCCAGTTCTTCTTCTCCTCCTCCAACCTCTTTTCCAGTTTCACAGAAAGCTCTCTCTCCATCTTTGCAGAAAGCTCTCCTAGTTTTCTCTCTCCTCTCCTATTTTTAACTGTCAAATCCATTTGTTCTCTAGGCTTCCTCAACTTATTAATCTCATTCCAAAACTTTTTCTTATTTTCAACAAAATTTGCTGATAACATCTCACCCACTCTCTCATCTGCTCTCTTTTTACATTGCTTCACCACTCTTTTAACCTCTCTTTTTCTCTCCATATACTTTTCCCTCCTTGCATCACTTCTACTTTGTAAAAACCTCTCATATGCTAACTTTTTCTCCCTTACTACTCTCTTTACATCATCATTCCACCAATCGCTCCTCTTCCCTCCCGCACCCACTCGCCTGTAACC